>CAWVNO010002264.1:0-10000 GCA_963930645.1 Salticus scenicus | reverse complement strand
ATATAAAATAGCATTTAAACTGAATAACTGTATGGAATGTAAAAGCATAACGAAATTCATAAACATGAAGAAAGTAAGTCAATTTTAAATACATATTTGTTTTGTTATTATTAGAAATAAGTTCAATGAATTATTTTAATGATCCCATTCTGAAAAACATATTTCGGTTTTGTTTACGTTAGAAATCCATAGCAACCACTTCAAAAGTAGAATTTACCCATAATCGCCAACGAAAAATCGCCAAATCTAGCTGAGGGGAAATACTACAGTTGTTCCTATGTCCTAATGGAACTCAAGTATAGGTCCCACTGTCTTAAGAGTCATTATGAGATTCTCTCACTATTTTTCTCCCTCATTCTGTTTAGTCTAAACTCTATTTGTTTTCGGACCCATGGGCAGTTTCAGAACTCGGTGGAAGAAATTGTGGTGCTTGGTGAAAAAAGGTAGGTGTGTGTGTGTGGGGGGGGGAGTGCTCTTTTTTTTAAAGTTTATTTTTTCTTACTTTTTTTCTATACTTATTTTTGGTTTGACTGCTCCTTTATTCCCAGTCCCTTGGCCCTCGACAATTGCGAGCTGTTTGTGTGTTCTTGTCGTCAGAGCAATTGTTTTTGTGCCTGCCACTTTGCTGAAATCCTGATTATTTTCTCGTATTTATAGATAAAAATAATTGTAGGGAAAAGGCTGTTAGTCAAGTGTGTGGGTAGGAAAGGTCCAACGCTTCTGAAAATTTGCTGATTTCTTAAAACTTTTTAAGTTTTTTCAGCACTCAAAGTATGTATTAAAGTTTGAACCCTCTCAGAAATTTGTTTCTAACTGTGGCCTTGTGTGGAAGTATTACTGTAGTAGTGAATTTAAATTTTAAAACAATTTAGCCGACATAACACATTTTTACAAATTTCTCTAAAAAAATGTCTGTCTTAAGTATTTTAAATAGATGGATTTTGGTTACTGAAAATATATTTATTTAGCAATATTTTATGAATATGCATGCAAATATGATGCATGCTCAGTTTTAAAATTATGCTTCAGATTTCTACTTAGTGATCATTTTGTGACATTATTCATTTTTTTTTCCTATTCTAATTAAGGGGGACACCTTATTGGCTGGCTATTCTTCCGGTCGGGGATATAATTGCTTTTCAACCACTTGAGAAGGTACCGGAAATATAAAAAAACAGATTTTGAATTTTTTCAATTTTAAATAAATTTAAGCAGAAATTCGAAATCACCTGACATTACTGCTCACCTGTCTGCAGTTAAAAAAAGTTAAAAAAAAAAGTTAAAAAAAAAAAAAAGCAAAGTTAAAAACTAAAAAAAATGGACATATTATATTTATTTAAATTAATTTTTATTTCATTTGTTTATGTAGAGAGACAAAGGTTATTTTTAACAGAATAATAATACTCTTTTTCTTCTTCTGTTTTTCTGAACTGGGCTGTAAAAAAGCAGATTTGGATTTTCTTAAATTTTAGACGAATATTTTTCCTTAAATTTTGCCTTTGATAGATTAGCAATTTTGAGTCTAAAATATATCAAAGATATTCATTAATATTGTACATAATACATCAGTTGAAAGATATTTTAAAGTACTTTTATTGCACACTATTGCTATATAAGCCAGGAGCCGCTATTTTAAGCTGTATTGCTATATAAGGTATATAAGCCGTTCAAATTTAGTATGAAACTTTTGGAGAAAACTACGTAAAATCCAGAATGTTTTTATTCTTCTTATTTTACATAATTTCAAATTCTGGTTTCCACTCATGCTTTGTACAAAGGATTTTTAACTGTATATAGCCCACAATTATGCAAGTTTCAGAGAAAACCACGGATAAGTCAGACACAAATATTTTTATAAAAATGTTTATATTACCTTTCTATCTCAGCTTCTAATTAACATAATCTCATAAGTAGTATGTCAATTTAAAACTTATTTAAATTGGAATTAAAGAATAGAGATTGCAAATCTTTGTCACCAGATGGCACTTTAATATTTTAAAATTTCAATATCTCCAATTCAATTCTAAATATGATTAAATTACTTACAATGCATTATTTGAAATACATTTTATTGTTACTTTTAAACTGATATAAACCGTACAATTCCGTGCAAGAGTTTCAGCGCAAACCAAGAAACACCCAAAATGCCTTTATTCCAATATCTCTAATTCTAATTAAATTACTTATAATATATCATTCGAAATATATTTTACATTAAATTTTATTGCGAACTTTTATCTGATATAAGCCATTAAATTCAGTACGGGAGTTTCAGAGAAAAACATGGAAACCTAGATCATATTTATTATTTTTTATTTTACAAACTTTAGAATTCCCACACTTTGTCTTTTCTGTGGTAGAAAACCACAGAAATGACAGACATAAATCTTTTTATAAGAATGTTTATATTACTTTTGCATCTCAGCTTCTAATTAACATAATTTCATAAGTAATATATCATTTTAAAAGTTATTTGAATTGGAATTGAAGAGTACACATTACAAGTCTCTGTTGCAAGATGGTGCTTTGATATTTTAATAATTCAATATCTCCAATTACGATTAAATTATATGGGAGTAGATTAGGAGACCGTAAGCTCCACCAGTTTGGGATTTTCTACAATTAGAATTTTCAATGTTTCTTTACACGGTGAGCAAACAGGCTGTTTCAAATCATTAAACGTAAAAGGGTGTCGTAGCCATCAGAGTGGGAAAATTTGCTACAGTTAAAATTTTCAAAGCTATTTGCATTATGAACGAGCAAGCTGTTATAACTTCTAAAATGGGGATAAGGGACCGCGGGCGACACTGAGCGAAACTTTGCTAGCATCAGGATTTCCAAAGATCATAACTTTCATAACATAATTAGCAAACAGGTTGTTTCAGATAGTGAAATGGGAAGAGAGCACCGCAGGTGCTACCGAGCGGGAATTCACTACAGCTAAAATTTTCAATAAAGCTATTTGCACTATTAAAATTCTCAGTAGTCAAAAAGCATAAAAGTTAGCAGATATATAAATTTTTAAAGGATTTTTGTTTAATTATATTAATAAAATGTAGTAACGACTATTATAATTTTACTACTTGAACAATTTGTCTGAAAGTGTAATGCAAATGTAATAATAATTTAAGTAAAATCTTTAAGCACACTGTGCATATTTCTTCCTACAGACTGAACTCATCTGATCTTTTTATAAAACAATTTTACACGTTACAGCCTCATACTTATCTGTGCAGTAAAATTATAAACCAGTTCTAAAAGGGAAAAGAAAATCTTTAAAATTAATGGAGGTTCAAAACAAAATCTTGCAAATATAGAAAAGTTAATATTTTGTGTACAATGACCTGTAAAAGAATTTAGGTACATTACAGACGGTCATTGTAAATACTGGAAAATATACTCTCAATTGTGTTGTGGATTTTTATTTATTTACAACGGGTAAGTAAATTGTATAATATTGTATTGTATTGTATAAGTAAAGCGACAAATACATATACCGTAAAATTCCGATTGTAACCACCTTTACTTTTAAAACAAAAATTGTTGAAATTAGAAAGTGAGATATTATTGCAAACTTTTTAAAAGCTGAATATTTTGGAAAAACTTCACATTGTAACATCCAAGAGAAAGAAAAGTTTTTGAAAAATGAAAACACCTGAAAATCACAGAGCAAGATATAGTTGGGTGGAGGGTTACTATCGGAGTTTTACACTAATTAAAGCATGAAATAGTTGAAAATACACTGCTACACAGTATTTCTTTACTGATTGTTGGTAGTGATGTGGGGTAGAAAATTCTGAAAACCAAACAAGTAATTGTTTTTATTTAACTTTTTGCAAGACATATTTAACCTTTTTTTAGTCACAGTATAGTTAATAATTACATTAATATCAGATATAGTGTAAAAACAAAAACAAAAGTTTATTAAAAACATCTTTTAGAAAGTTGGGAAACTCACAACTCTAACTGTTGGTTAAAAAAAAGTTTAAACTAATTTTTATGCAGAATAGATTTTTTATTTATTTATTTTTTGAACAATGTTTATGTATATTATGCATGTCTACTGATCACCAATTAGGAAATGTAAGTCACTGTTGGCAACTGTACTTGTTAAACCCTGATTTCAAAGAGTGATTTTAATACATTGAGAATGTGTTTAAAACGATTATAAAATTATTTTAAATATATGTACATAAGACTCCCTCTGATTTACAAAGCAAGTCATGAAATAATCAATTATTAATAAAAAAAAAAAGAAGTTTTAGAAGAAATTGAAATTACTATCTAATTAAGAATAACAACACATTTCGTTGAAAATAAAAGGAGGTTTTACAACTTTCATTATGTTAATGAATCATACTCAGTATGAAATGAACGTTACTACTTACATTATGTTAACTTGCTGCATCAGAAAGCTTTCGATATTGTATGAGCACTAAGTTAGGAAAATTTTCTTCATTTCAGATATTTTTATGCTTTTTTCATCCAATTCAGCTCTTCCAGAGATTGTATTAAGAAAACTTCTTCTTAGCATAGTTTGTTTTGAAATAAACCTATGCTGTAAAGAAATTCACTTAACATTTTTCTATACTTTCAACGCTTTATTAGACAACATATTTCACCAGTACTTTTTTTCTCCCTCCTTTTTCACACAAATTCCTAAACTCATTCTAAATGTTATAAAGAAAAGTAACAAAATCATAAACATCTAATTTCCAAAGAATTAATGCACAAAAATAAACAACATAATGTCATACTACAATATTATTTTTAATTTAATAATTACCTAATCAACAAAGCATCTGAAAATTTTAAAGAACTTACCAAAGCCTGCATCAGTCGGTAGATAATCTAATCTTCATTCTTATTAGTATCCAAGAAAGCAAAATCCTCTGTCATTAAATGTCTAAGAAAACTTCTTTATAGCACAATGTATTAAAAAATGACAGTATGCTAAAAAAAGAAATTTTCTTTAAATATCTTCTTTTTCTCCATCTACTTTATAAATGGATAGAAATTTCCTTGGTAACCTGGAAATGCCTCTACATCATCTAATGATACTTTTTATCTCTCATTTGAAAACACCACAACACCATTACAACATGAATATACTTTGTATGCATTTTAAGATTACTGTAATAAACACATGTATAGCATAACAATTGAATGTATATATATATATATATATATATATATATATATTAGAAATACTAGTAAGAGAAAAATACATAATAACTAAGTATAAATTAAATGTAAAAATACTCTGTTTTAAATTTATTTGCTTACAATGGATTAAAATGGCAGTAGTTAACAGCTTTATTTATATTAAGGTTTAAAAACTGAATCATTATACAATTTTTACTAATTATTACTTTTTGGTTCAGAAATTATTTTTTTTTATTTTACATTTATATTGCATAAACACACTTATAAATTATCCATATAAAGATTTTCTCTCATAATTCAAATATACATAAAATATATAAAACAAAAAGATAATAACAGTAGGATGAGCTTTTAAAAATGACACCAAATATCATGTTGTAGAATAGAACATGTAAAGTCTATAATGACTATCTTTTTTTTTTACTTTTAAAATGAAATGGCATATGAATGATAGTAAGAATTTAAAAAATAATGGAGTGTTTCACTAAACTGATATAAAAACAACACTGCAAATCTTCATACTAAGCTTCACAATAACCATACATTATGATTACATAATCAGATTACAGTATACAAATGAATAATATTATCTGCATCAAACATCTTATATAATATAGTTTCCATTTTAAATAAGTATACTGAGTACAATATAGTAATAGTAATGCAGTTATAGTATTATAGTTATATCTACCCCTGTGACAAGGGTAATATAAAAAGCTTTCAACTTGAAAGAAATGACTGATATTAGCATAGTTGCTAGGCATTTTCATGATAATGAACAAAGTAGATTCTATGCAAATATAAATAAATATTTGTATTTGGAATATAAACAACAAATAACATTTTCTGCGATTATTGCATGGAATTTAACGTTGTTTAGAAGCTAGATCATAAATGACTGGGTGTTTAATTACAGCTACTCAAGCCTTTCTTAAATTCAGATTTAAGGGGAAAAAAACAGTTAAAAATGCATAAATTAAATGCACTTTTACAGTAACTATTGCAATTTGAAACGAAGACACAAGAAAACATTAGTATCAAACAAACAATAATTTGCACATTTAGGGTAAATTATAAATGAAGAATAAGAATGAGATTTAAAGAATTTAAAAAAGTTTTTACAAACTCACCTCATTGCTCGATATGTCGGTCTTAGTATCTACATTATACACAATTATTTAAAATCCAGCACGTACAACGCTACAAACTGCAACAGTTTCACTTAAAATACTTTCTGGAAATTTCACATCAATTATAAATTTATTGCGATACATTTTTAAACCTATAAAGCTTGCTTTTAAATTTTTTCTTGATCATAACATTTATTATTCATGGATACATTCTGAAATATTCTGTTGAGAAAAATATCTAGAACAGAACTTAATATTTTGATTTTATTTTCTATTAAAATACTGGTATGCTCTTAAGTGCTCAAACAAAAATAATCTACTAACACTATAGACCGTGGCCATAAGCTAAAAATGTCATTTTAAAAAAAGTTCGTTTCAACTTTTCGGGGGCAACCTGAAAATGTTGCTAATATATTCTTTTTAAGATAGGTAATGAAAATATCAAATGTTCTGGAAGTAAACTTTGCACATAAATTTGGAAAACTAATTCCAATTTGAAGGAATTGAGTTTACATTTAGGATGCTGGTTTAAAGCAGTGTGCAATATATTTCTGATAATACTGTGATTCGTTGAACAAATTTTAAAATATCTTGCGCAGAAATGCTAAAATCATACTCCTGAGAAAAAAATACTAAAAAAAGGATAAAATATTAATAAATAGTGGATCTGCAGATATAGTAGAGCCTCAACGTTCTATTTTCATCACTCATTATTCATTAGATCATTGATAGTTCTTATTAATTCCATATTTATATCTATCATTATCATCATCAATTTCAACCTTTATCAATCCACTGCAGGATGATGACCCCTTATAGGTGATTCCAATCTGCCCTGTTTTCTGCAATTCTTCTCCATTCTCCATTCTCTCTTCCAAACTTCACAATTTTACCTCTTCAACAACACACTGGTCTCTTTCTCGGTCTTTTGTTTTATCTCGGTATCCAAAATTGGAGTGGTGGTCAATCTATGATAATTTCTTCTGGAAGAGCCCAGTCCAGCTCCATTTTAACTTAATTCTAGAAATAACATCAGTAACATTGGTTTGCTCCCTAATCTAATACAAATGTTTCGTTTTCTGCCTCTTCGGGAGAGTCCTAACATGCATCTCTCTCTCTTTATTATACATATGTATACATATATATGACGACTCGCTACATAAACAGATACATTTCTGACGGGGGCTACCACCCCCCATCAACTTTCCGCTGTATATCTTTGTCTATACCTATCTCTCTACATATGTATATTTATATATTTTCCTAGAAACAGCCTTCTATTAATTCCTTGTAAATAATAAAAACTTGCACCAAATTTCCTGCAAAAAGACTACATATTAGACTACATCGGCATTATATTGTATAACCCTCTAAACTAATTATGAACTCTATCGCAAAATATTTCATAGAAAAACATGCTTTTAAACATTCTAATAACATTTCATAATATTTAGTGTAACCATGTTAAAATATATTTTTAATACATACCATCTATAGACCATAATGGTACAATATTCTCTTGTGTGTTTCTCAAAAGGAGTCACCGTTATTATACACACCACTAAAAATGATACACCTAATTAATTATAACTCACTTATATTTCAACCTAATTTGACATCATTTGAATGATTACAGAATATCATCAGAATTTTTTTGTGTGGTCCTGTAAATAAACTTAGCTTATATATATAACTTTTTTTTTTTAGAGCGAGAAAACATGCTTTTAAATATGTTTATAATATATGTTAATTCCAGTAAATGCAGCATAAACACGTTAAAATGCGCTTAGAAAAAAATTTACCCATAGATTCTAATGTTATGAAATTCTTTTTGCGTTTCTCTGTAAAAGAACACCAGTAAAAACATATCAACTTATTCTATGTTTTTCAAAAATAATTGTTCGAAATTTAACAAAATTTGGATGATTACATGACATTGTCGGAATACTTTTGCAAGGTCTTGTACATTAATTATGAAGCCTAAGTACACATATTTTTTTACAGAAATCATAAATTTAAGCATCCCAATAAAGTACGCTAATTTAATTTCGTTGAATACAGATTAACGAAGATAAAATTCGCTTAAATGAAATTCACCCCATAGGCCATAACGATAAGAAAAAACTTTGGTCTGTCCCTCTACACGATCCATATGGAGTCTCCATATGGAGGCCTCCACTGACGCTTCGGTAATAATTTAGCTACATTTCAGAGTAAAACTTACTGTGTAACACTTTCTATGGTAACCTATGCTCTTGTCTAAAGACAGTTTGGACTGTTCATTAATTTGAAGAAGAAGCAAATCGGTAGATATTTTTCTTTCACGAAAATTTAAAACTTTCCACTGATCAGCAAACAATCTCACTTCAGCCCAGCTTATTCCAGAAAAACAGGTCACCTTTGAATGTATCTCATCTCCGATGTGCAAACAATAAGTAATTTCTTCTGATATTATATTACCTGTAATAATTCTACTTAAAAATAAAGGGTAAAAAACAGTAATAACAGAATTCGATCAAAATGTTAATAATACGCAAGATAATGATGTCGAGAGAAACTTTATATCTTATTTGAGAAAAATACTACATTTTTGAATTTACCTCATTCCCGACATTGTCATTTTTTTCTCACATTATATAAAATGTAAAGATTACTTAAAAATACACGAAAAGAAAGCAATAATAGAATTGGATAAAAATGTCAACAATACTCAAGATAATGTAAACATCACGGAGTAATATTAATAGGAGTTGAAGGTCCAATGGGAGAAAGCTACGAAACTGTGATCTAAATTTTTGGTAAATATTGAGGGCGCCACTTGTCATTCTCCCCTACCTCGGCGCGGATATACTGTTGTTTTCAAAAGAATTTTGCTGGAGTACATTTAAAATTTTTTATTTTAAGCAATTTAATTTCTTTGTAAGTTCTTAAAACTGCATAATTCAGATGTTTCAAATAAATTTTTCGTTCCTAGTTGTAAAACAGGCTATGATAGTGATAAGAAAAACAAAAAAAAGCCCTAGGAGAAAAATAAAGTCCGAGTTCGTGTTTTCTGCACCTAAAGTAAGTTTATATTTTTTCTTTACAAAATTTCATCCATTCTCCTTCCTCCCAATTATCTGTTTTAGCTAGCTTCGGTTCATAAGAATCGTCATTTTTTAAAAGATTTCTTTCAAAGTAAAATTAGTATAAAATGGCTCTTAAAAAAAACATGTTGGTTAGAATACTCTATTTAATGAAATTTGCTTTCAATCGAAATTTTTTCAGCTTGATATTATTTAAAAAAAAAAATAATTAAAACGAGACATTTCCCCATTGAATAACATTGCGGAAGCTGGAGAGAAGGAAGGATTGCACGCTGGCGCCATCTGTAAACATTAGAAAACAACATCACAAAATTTCAGCGTTACCTTCTTCTCCTGTCTTTTTACTCCGTGGTAAACATAAATAAACGTAAACAAACCATATAAAATGCTAGCGCGCGCCCTAACAGCAGCTGCCATTGGGTTAAAAATAACAGCGAAAAGGAAATTACTGTTTTGATTGGAGGATAAACGAATGAATGAGTAGAGAAATTGGCTATCTCTAAGTGTAAGTAGAATAGCAGGACCGCAGAAATGTCAAATTTGTAGAATTAAATTTAATTAATTTTAAAATAATGTGCACATCTTCGGACCAGAACATTGCGAATTCGTAGACAATAG
>CAWVNO010002263.1:0-19000 GCA_963930645.1 Salticus scenicus | reverse complement strand
AAATAAAATGTTTATGTTTCCAATCGAATATGGAAGTTTGCCATTTTTTTTTTTTTCTAGAGTTTTGAAATTTAAAATTCAAATTTTATCAATTTTACAACAAAAACAACTTAATTTAACGCATGCAGATGATAACTAATACATATCTATACCTAAATATAGGGATTAAAATCGGGAAATAATTTTCCTCGATTTTTAATAATTTTTTACAAAATATCCAATGGGCTTTTAACATTGGAATTATTTTTCTTGCATCCATGAACGGCCAGTGACGTCATCACTTCGCTTGCGTATAACATGGAGATGATAGATCTATATATATATATTACTATATCTATGACAGAACTACATTAGCACTTTATCAATTGTCTAAAATATTTAAATTGATTATGACGTCAATTTTCGTGAGATGCATAATTTAACTTTTTATAATTTGTTAACGTTCACGTTTGATTAAATGTATTTATTTTTATGTCGAAAAAAAATGCACTCTTTTTTTTTTTTTTTGGCAACAATTAAACTTATGGAACTCACAGATATTTTGGAGCAACTTTAATAAAGGTCTATAATTAACAAATAATTGCAATAAAACAATATTGTGACAATAAATTGAGATAAAAACTATCCTATCTCTCAAGTTGAACCAAACTGCACACAGTGTGCAAAATTTCATTAAAATCGGTTCCTTAGTTTAGGAGTTTACCCCGGACAAACATCGTGACACGTAATTTATATATATATACAGATTAATGCTAAATTTCTGACTTGAATTTTTTTTACCAATGGATTTTCTCAAAGAATAAATGACATGAATTTAAATCCTTTATACCAATCGATAAAGAATTTTTTTCTGAGTCTGACTATGCACTTAACTCAAAATCGACATTTTTGGACTTAAATCCTTTATACTTATTAGTACAGATTTATAAATACTATTTCAAAAATCATAATATTGTTGTTATTTTTTGTTCAGTTATTTACATAGGTGTCTGTAATGAGCCTTGATACGCTGAATTCAGAGAAGCTTTTTAACACTTTCCAACAAGGTTGAAAAGTGTTTATGGCTTCGGTTTGTCTGTCTGTCTGTCTGTCCGTCTGTCTGTCCGTCTGTCTGACCGCGCTCTAACTTCCGTAAATATTTATGGAATTTCTCGAAACTGATATATAGTATTCAAGTTCACTATCGGACGGTCCCTATTGAAAATGGAGTTTATATCTCTACTGGTTTGTATACAGGGACACCCGAAAGTATTTCAAAGCATTGTGTTCTATGAGAGGAATTACTATAAACCATATTTTCATACCTTTACTGTAGACATATCTTATTGAAATTCAAATATGTTATTGAAGTTCACTATCGGACGTTCCCTATTGAAAATGGAGTTTGTACCACTACTGGTTTGTGTACAGGGACACACGAAAGTATTTCAAAGCATTGTGTTCTATGAGAGATATTTCTATAAACCATATTTTCATACCTTTACTGTAGACATATCTTAATGAAATTGAAATATGTTATTTAAGTTCACTATCGGACGTTCCCTATTGAAAATGGATTTTATACCTCTACTGGTTTGTGTACAGGGACATCCGAAAGTATTTTAAAGCATTGTGTTTTATGAGAGGTATTTCTATAAATTATATTTTAATACCTTTACAGTAGATATATCTTAATGACATTGAAATATGTTATTCAAGTTTACTATTGGATGTTTCCTGTATAAAATGGAGGAAATACCACCATCGCGTTATACACAGAGACACTCAAAAGTATTCCAAAGCATTGCGTTCTGTGAGAGATATTTCTATAAATCAAATTTTAATAACTTTACTAGCTGGCTTCGCCCGCTAGCGGGTCAGTATTTTCAAATGAATCACTAAAAATAATGAATCACTAACAGAAACTTTTAGTGTTAAGAAAAGAAATTAAAAAAAAAATCATTTCTGATTGGGTAAAAAGTCGGGCCGGGTCCCCACGCGCTGCGCGCGCGTATTCCTTCCCTGACCCTACGTGCCCCCTAAAAAGAATCATTTCTGATCGGGTAAAAACTCGCACCGTGTCCCCACTGCCTTCGGCAGCGCAGTACCGTGTGCGCTGCGCGCGCACAACTGAAGGGATACACGCGCTGCGCGCGCGTATTCCTTCCCTGACCCTTCGTGCCCCCTAAAAAAAAAATCATTCTGATCGGGAAAAAACTCGCACCGGGTCCCCACTGCCTTCGGCAGAACAGTCGCGTGCGCGCTGCGCGCGCACAAGTTAAGGGATACGCGCGCGGTACACGCCTATTTCTTCTCCACCCTTTCAGGTCCTCTTAATTAACCTACGTATACCAATTTTGAACGATCTAACTCATTTGGCTGAGATGCAAAAGAAAACGTAATCAGGAGACCTCAAAATGTATAATTCTGGTGAAAACTTTCGATAATTTAAAAGAACTTTAAAATATCTTTCGAATGATGTATTAAAAATAATTTAATCATAATTAGAAATTGAAATATTGAAATTTGAAAATATTACAGCGCCATCTGTCGGTAGAAATTTCTATATTTCACTGTTCCATTCCAATTCAAAAACGCTTTCTAATGATGTATTACTTATGAAATTATTTTAATTAGTAGCTGAGATACAAAGAAAACTAATTCAGGACACTTCAAAACGTGTAAATCTGGTGAAAACTTTCGATAATATAAAAGAACTTTAAAATATCTTTCGAATTAAGTATTAAAAATAATTTAATCATAATTAGAAATTGAAATATTGAAATTTGAAAATATTACAGCGCCATAAAAGAAAACTGATTCAGGAGACCTCAAAACGTGTAAATCAGGTGAAAACCTTCGATAATTTAAAAGAACTTTAAAATATCTTTCGAATTAAGTATTAAAAATAATTTAATCGTAATTAGAAATTGTAATATTGAAATTTGAAAATATTACAACGCCATAAAAGAAAAGTGATTCAGGAGACCTCAAAACGTGTAATTCTGGTGAAAACGTTCGATAATTGAAAAGAACTTTAAAATATCTTTCGAATGATGTATTAAAAATAATTTAATCATAATTAGAAATTGAAATATTGAAATTTTAAAATATTACAGCGTCATAAAAGAACACTGATTCAGGAGACCTCAAAACGTGTAAATCTGTTGAAAACTTTGAATTATGTAAAAGAACTTTAAAATATCTTTCGTATGATGTATAAAAAATAAATCAATCGTAATTAGAAATTGAAATACGCGTATTAGAATATTGCAAAAATGTCCGGCGTGTAAAGATAAAATTTAATTTGCAATTAAAATGTAAATCTTTTGTTTATTGACCAAAATCGATGAAATTTGAAATGCAAGTTTGTTTTGTGGTGTAAATATTATATACTAAATAAAATGTGTAAAATTTGAAAAATTGAAGAAAATAGAAAATTGTAATTTTTAATCGCACTACGAAACACGTGACTCCGTTAAATTCCAGATGTGTTTCCGTTGAAGACTGCTGTAGACGAAAAGTCTGCAAAGCTAAGATTCTTGAGATTCGTTGGCAACATTTTTTTATAGTTTAGTTAATTTTAAAAAATCTAATTGTCCGATCGATAAGCCGTTTAAACCATCGGATTGAGAAAAAAAGCCCTTTCCAATGGTATCTTGTTTGTAACGATACGACTGATATTTATAATTTATTTTCCACTTTTTCCGTAAAAATATCGCTTTTTAAGCATTTAATCATGAATTCTGGGTCATTTTTCGTTAGACAATGGTCGACATTTTAATTAATATCTCCGCTAATTAGGGTCGCATCGTTTCGCAAATTACATATCGTACATCTGCGATAAATTCTCTGTCCGACGGTACCTGTTCGAAGTCCGTGCGACCGTTAGCGGCGGAGCCTTTTCCGTTTCAAGCCGTTTCTCACAGACACACACACACACACACAGACAGACAAAAACACACACGCGTACAGATTTTAATAATATAAGGAGACTTTCGACGAAGTTTTAGGAAATTGAACTATGTTATTTATCCGAAAGTATTTCAATGAATTGTGTTCTATGAGAGGTATTTCTATAAACCATATTTTCACACCTTTACTGTAGACTTATCTTAATGAAATTGAAATATTTTATTCAAGTTCACTATTGGATGTTTCTTGTATAAAATGGAGGAGACTATCACCATCAGTTTAAGTACAGGGACACTCAAAAGTATTTCAAAGCTTTGCGTTCTGTGAGAGATATTTCTATAAATCAAATTTTAATAACTTTACTTTTCACGAAGTATTCGGAAATTGAAATATGTTATTTATATGCACAAAAGAATGCTTTGCATAGAATATAGCAGGATTAGCATTAGATTTACAGGGTGGCACAAAAATATCCAGTTATAGTAGGAGCTATTAATAAAAAATTGCTAGAATTGTACTTTCGTTTACGTTAAGTAATTTTAGCACTTTCTAGCATTTTTTAAGTGTGAATATGATTTCAGTTTTGTGTATCTGCATGTCCGTCTGTCTGTCCGAGCTCCAACTCCCGTAAATATTTATGGAATTTCTTGAAACTGATATATGTTATTCAAGTTCACTTTCGGATGTTCCCTATTGAAAATGGAGTTTATATCTCTACTGGCTTGTGTACAGGGACACCCGAAAGTATTTCAAAGCATTGTGTTCTATGAGAGGAATTTCTATAAACCATATTTTCATACCTTTACTGTAGACATATCTTACTGAAATTCAAATATGTTATTGAAGTTCCCTATTGGATGTGTCCTGTATAAAGTGGAGGAAATAACACCACCGATTTATATACAGGGACACTCAAAAGTATTCCAAAGCATTGCGTTATATGAGAGATATTTCTATAAATCAAACTTTAATAACTTTATTTTTCACGAAGTTTTAGAAAATTGAAGTATGTTATTTAAATGCACAAAAAAATTCTTTGCATAGAATGTAGCATGATTAGCATTAGATTTACAGGGTGACACAAAATTATCCATTTATATTAAGAGCTATTAATAAAAAATTGCTTGAATTTTACTTTCGTTTACATTAAGCGTTTTTAACACTTTCTAACATTTTTAAGTGTGAATATGATTTCAGTTTGTGTATCTATCCATCTATCTGTCTATCTGTCTGCTCGCGCTCTAACTTCTGTAAATGTTTATGGAATTTATCGAAACTGATATATTTTATTAAAGCTCACTATCGGTTGTTCCATATTCAAAATAGAGTGAATATCTTTTCTGGTTTGTGTACAGGGACACTCAAAAGCATTCGAAAGCATTGTGTTCTATGAGTGTTATTTTTATAAATATTTTCTGTATAGAATGTTCCCCATTTAATATGACATTAATAGGTTCTGTACAACTAGTTTGTTTACAGGGACAGCAACAACAAGAAAAATGCCATTGCATTACGTTTTAGGACAGAATTTTTTGAAAGTTATAATTAAAAGTCTTTCTACTGAAAAAATCATAAAAATATTGAAATGTATTGTTTATATTCTGAAATAAGGTTTTGTATAGAATATGATATGATTAACGTTCTTATTTATAGGGCTACACTAAAATATTCAGAGAGATCAAAAGCTGTAATTATATTCTAATGGCTGCATTTTCTTTTTCGTTAAGCCTTTTTAACGCTTTCTAAAATGCCTAAGAGTAATTTTAAAATCAATTAGTCTATCTGTATATTTTTCAGTCTTTCTGTCTGTTGTGTGATAACGTACGGAATGAATATTAAAAGTTATTCGATGCAACAATTACGTTCAGGTGGAAAGTGTTACTAATCAATGCGTACTGCATGATTTTTCTTTGTTTTCCTATCACGTAAGGAATTTTCACAAAGTAACGATGAAGATTGGAAGAATTCCCCCAGAGACTGTAACAAATTCTGTACAATTTATGCATAAATAACATTAAAATCTGCTATTATTTACGCATTATCTTTTAAATGCGTTTCTTTAAATTGAATCTCCTTTTAGATCATTTTACTTGTGTATGGCTTGAAATCCTTGTGGGAGGGGGGGGGGATTATCTATGCAGCATTCAACAATAATTTGCTAATATGTTGACACTCCATTGTACCGATGCTTTCTATACATTTCTTTGGTGTCTTGATGAAATAGCTCTCGTTGTTTTTCACTTAGATCACCCAGATTTTCTGAGAAATAACTTTGATGAGAGTTGAAAAAAAATAGAGCTTTAAGCTCATTCAATCCAATTTTTTGCCAAAACTGTATGTGATGGAAATTTTTGCCTTAATCAGCATCCAAAAATACATCAGAAAATCATATCGCCTTGAAGAAAAATACTTCATCGTCGACCTGTGTTATTATAAAAGAAATGGTATCGCCCAATTAAACAACGTTCTGAAAAAAAAAAAAAAAAAAAAAAAAACTGAATTTTTAAAATTTATGAAGTAAAGGCTGTTTTCTTTTGAACAATGGGGAAAAAAAAATCTCACAGATTTTTTTTTTTCAAAATGTAAAAATAGGAATTACTGTGAAATATATTTTGTGAGTAATTTAAAATAATTGGACATTATCATACTGTAGTTTTTGAGAGTAAATTACTAAACAAGAATATCACTTTGAATGACATAATCATAAATTTTCTTTTTATTATCTTTTTATCATCTTTAAATCTCTTTCTTCATCAGTTTCGGTTTCTACTCACCCATGCATACTACATTTCCTTTTAGAAGATATATAATGTAAGACTTAGTCCAGAAGTAAAAGGAATTCTGACATTTGAAAATTTATCCACACTAATTTTTTACATTGTTGAGAAAGTGTCGAAGCCTTCTTTTACTTTTTACCTTCTCTTTTCCGTGTAGAAGGCGAGTTTTTTAATCTGAGTTTTTAACATATTTGCACGTTTTGGTGTATCTTAAACGTTCTACGGCTCCAGCTTGATTTTTTAACCTGTTCAGAACAGGGGCGAAGCGTGGTTCAGAAATTCTTGGAAGCGCTGAAGAGACACGTTTCCAAATGCAGAGTAAGAATCAATTCAGCTTTTCGCCATCGCGAGATTGGATCTGATAGACGAGAAACCGGAAATACTATTTCATTTTTCCTATACTAAATAATGAAATTATTGTTTTAAAACTTAAATAAGTGAAGCGCCGCTTCCATCGCTTCCATGGACGCTTCACCACTGGTTCAGAGGAGATTAAATCACTTTTTCAGTTACGTTTTTGACCAGTGATGAGAACTTCTGGTAAGGCATTTTAGCTTCAGGCATGATTGTATGTTCTGATTCTAATATCATAGACTCAGTGTCTGAGTCTATTATCAGTATAACTCATTAACAAATATTACAAGCCAGGTATCAGGAACGTATTGAAAGGGAAGCTGCTCACACAGAAGATGCTGACTAACGGTTAAAAGCCAATTATCGTGCAGATGCTTAATGGTCACAGAGCTTCGAAGAGAAAAGGAACGGAGAAGAAACGTCATTTTTGAAGTCAAGCTGATGTTAAACTCCATGTTGATATATTTCTCTCGTGGTGAATTACATGTAGCATGCTGCTGTAAAGGAACTTCAAGCTATTTTTATGTTTGCACTCCTTCAGGAATAAATAAGATGTTTGTTTAAACAAAAGTTCTATATATCCGTCAACTTGTTTTATCGACCTCCTTGGGTTGGGTTTGGTATCCATTTATTTAAAAAGTTTAGTCGCAACATCATAAAACTGAAATATTTTTTTTTTTTTTTTTTAACTTTAATTCCATCTCATGCTTATTATTTTTTTTTTTTTTTGCTTTTTTAAGTTCAAAAATTTTATAAGCACTATTTCAACACGAACAGCGCCGAGTAGATCTGCTAACTGAACCTATAGTTTCGGCAAAAGCGCACTTCAAATAATTTGAATCCTTAGCCTGAAATGAAAAATTTGTTCTATGTGCTCCTGTAAAATAACTGTGTTCCCAAGTCTCCATGTGTTTCATTTCGTGCAAAAATGTTCTTTAACATAGCTACCAATTAGGAATTTATTCGAATTTATATGTTATCCTATTCACTTATTCACATGCACACATACACATTCACAGACAAATATGTATCACTGTAAAAATAGTAAATATGTATTGAGACGACAACAAGACATGCAGATGGAATAATATATCACTGTCGAACTTTTCAAGCTGACAAAATATTTTATAATACATACATCTTAAATAAAATTCAGAAACGTTTCGTTAAGGAAAAGGCAGCTTTTACTGAAAAGGATCGATGCATTTTATAACGAAAAGTATTAATTTACAACACGATGGGTTTCAGATCTGCAAAGAAATATTCCGCTTCTGAAATCCTTCATTACCAAATGGTTAGAGAAAATAAACGTGTTGGAAATTAAAACTTTTATTCCTGAAACGATTTGATCCTCTCAGAAAAAAAAACAACTAAGTTTTGCCTCTATCGAAAAGGAAAGTTTCAGAATTTAAATTTTTCCAATGCAGCGTATACATTTGGAAGGTAAAAAAAATAGCTTTGTACGACTGCAACTAATTCAGATATTAATTTTATTTATTTATTTTTTTTATCTGTTTTTTATTTATAATAACTAGTGGATCTGCATATCAGGAGCCTCAATGTCCTATTTGCATCACACATTATTCAATAGGTCATTTTTATTTATTCCTTATTATATAATAGTATATATTGATTCAATCGACTTGTTAACATAATCAGATGCATTCCTGAGGAGGACTGCCGACCCACTCAGCCCCCTCTGTATCTCTCTTTGTATACCTATCTGTATATCATATATATATGTATTCTTAATAAACGACGGTCTTGTATTATTTCCTTGAAATTCATAAATACCAAATTTCATGCCCCCCCCCCCAAAAAAAAAAAAAAAAAAAAAATACACAGCATATCGGAAATTGCGTTACCCTTTAAACTAATTACCAGTTATATGCACACAATTTTCAACAGAAAAACATGCTTTTAAAATTCTAATAAAATTTCATTATATTTAATGGTGTGTAACCATGTTAAAATACACTTTTCAGAAATACAGACCATAGACCGTAATAGTACGAAATTCTTTTATGTATCCCGGAAAAGTAGCCACGGGTTTTATAAACGCAAATAATAAGAATACACCTAATTAATTATAACTCATTAATTTTTCAAATAAATTTGTCATTATTTCGATGATTACAGTACTTCCTCGGAATTAATTTGTGTGGTCCCATAAATTATTTAGTCTATACATACCCTTTTTTAAGAGTAAACATGATTTTAAGCATTTTTATAATGTATGTTAATTCTGTTAAGTTCAATGCAGCATAAACGCATTAAAGTAATCGCTTAACTAAAAATTTGTCCAAAGGCTCTAATGTTAAGAAAATCTTTTATGTGTCTCTGTAAACGAACCATAAATATTGTATACACCAGTAAAAACTATTCAGCTTATTTTGCGTTTAAAGTTAATAATTGTTCCAAATTTAACATCGTTTGGATGACAACGTGACATTGTCAGAACATTTTTGTAAGGTCCTGTACATTAATTAGAAAGCTTAAGAGCACATACTTTCTTCAAACAACATAAGTTTAAGCACCTTACTCACGTACGCTAGTTTATTTTCTTGATTGCAAAGTAATGATGCTAAAATGCGTTTAAACGAAATTCACCCCATACGCCGTAATTTTAAGTATTTTGGCGGGACCCTGTACACAATCCATGAAAAGTATAGACATAAAATATTATATAGTTATTTCTATACCGAGCCTGAATGTGTGTGTCAATTTGCAAGTCAATCGGAGAATTTTTGCGGCCGCTATTGCGGTGCATACAAATTTGGCCCATAGGCTTTTTGTGTGTCCCTGTACACAAACTACAAATGGATTACACTCTCAAAACTATACAGAAAAAGTTCTGTATGGTTCATAAATATGTGTACAAAATTGCAAGTCAATAGCGTGACTTTTGCGGCCGCTATCGCGGTACATACAAATTCTTCCCATAGGCCGTAATGATAAAAAAAACTTTGGAGTGTCCCTGTACACGAACTACAAACGGAATGCACATCCAAAACTATACAGCTAATTTCGTGGGGATCATGAACATGTGTACTATATTTCAAGTCAATAGCGTGATTTTTGCGGCCGCTATCGCACGACAGACAGACGGACAGACGGAACCCAAAATTTTTTTGAATCTCAACACAGGACCTCCACTGACGTTTCGTCAAAAATTGGAAGTAGCTTGATTTTTGCGGTACATACAGATTCTTCCGATAGGCCGTAATGATAAGAAAACCTTTGGCGTGTCCCTGTACACGAACTACAAATGGAATGCACACCCAAAACTATACAGCTAATTTCGTGGGGATCACGAACATGTGTACCAAATTGCAAGTTAATAGTGGGATTTTTGCGGCCGCTATCGCGCGACAAACACATAAATACACAGACGGAACCCAAAATCGTTTTGAGTCTCAACAGAAGGCCTCCACTGACGTTTCGACAATTAAGTGCTATTTGCAGTAAAAAGTGCCAAAAACTACGTTTATTGCTGAAGAATAGGATCTTCATAAAAAAGGAACCTAACCCTTTATCTATTGCTTTATGAAAGCGACAAAAAATGTATCTGGAACATATTATTTAGTTACTTATGATTATTTTTTAAATATATATACAATAAAAATTATGTATAATACCTCATCATAGTAATTAATGGGGATTTATTGAGGTGGTACTTCAGTGTACCTTTCATACACAATTAATTTGAAAAAGAAAAAAATATAATTCTATTATGACATCAGTTTTATCAGGAATCTTAGTTTTCATATATGTTGTATGATTTAAAGATAAAAATTCGAAAACGTAGACTAGAAGTAAACAAAACCATCGGCAATAGTTTTCAGAAAGAATGATAAATTTACTGCTGCTTCGAAATATTTAAATATTATATTAAAGATACATCTTTTTACTTTCTCTTACCTATACGTATATATGGTAGAGAATGTAATCTTTTTGGGTTAAATTTTTAAATTAAGTGTATGTTATAATTACACGTTTTGAGGCTCCCTGAATCCGAAAATAATTTTTTTAGCGGTTGGTCTGTGTGTCTGTGAGTCTGTGTATCTGTCTGTCTGTTATCAGCATATCTCAAGAACAAGTAGTAGCAGGAAATCCAAATTCAGTATTCTAAATCTCTGTCATACAGTGAGGCTGTACTACACTTTTAGTTGAGACCAAACAAATATGGTTCGTGTGCAAGAAATCCAAGATAATTTAAATGCATTACGTCTATGGGGGAAATGTAAGTACAGTGTAACGTCTATAAACTGCTCGAAACAAAATGAAATGAACATATTTTTTGCATGCATAAAATCATGTTTTATGTAGATTGTAGTATGCAAATCATTGATAAGGCTATCCAAAATATTTGGATATATTTGGGCTGAACTTGGAAATTGGTAAAAATGTTTTTCATTTTTTGTTAGGTGGTTTCATATAAAACTGAATTTAAGTACACAATGTGATGCGCATATAAATTATAGACAATATACAGGGATACCCAAAATTAAGCTAAACGTTCTTTTCTATTGAATTTAATTAATGGAAGTGATTTTTTACATTTTACCATGTCGACGAACACTACTCAGAAAGGAAAATTAATTTTTCATAGTCATACTGTAAACAAAGTATTTTTTGAAGTTCTACTATTAACTCTGGTTTTTGTATAACATCACGTTTTCAAGTATGCTTTATACGAAAGTCTAATTTTTAGCGATTAATGTGTATGTATATCTATTATCAGCATAACTTAAGAACAAGTAACTGGAAGAAATTCAAATTTGGTTTTTTGAAGTTATTATTAGGTTGCAACTTGAAAAATGTGTTCAAGATTGGCAAAGTTTGAAGGCAAATTAATAACAGCATTGATATTTTAAAAATAAATGTAGCACTATACTCGAACGGGAAGGGATTGAGGAGGGCGTTGCCCCCCCCCCCCCTCAAACTGAATTATATGTCAAATAAAACTATTCCTAAACCTATATTAGACTATTTTTAATGTAGATTGAACTTTATTTTTAAGACCTTATTGGTCTTACGACTTAGTCTGCAATCTTTGTTTATAGTATTGAAATAAGAGAAAGCAATATAAGTGAGCGAGTGATACACCAGATTAACGTTTTATTGTTAATTAACATCTTAAATATTTTACATTTTTGTACTTGAAAATACATTTTTTATTTATTTATGTATATATACAGTCGGTAATAAAAGTGTCCGAAGACTAGCAAAATATTCTATATAAAAAAAGTAGAGTTAATACTGTTTTGTTAAATAAATCTTTGTCGAATCATGTTCTTAGTCAGTCTAAGAACATGATTCGACAAGGATTTATTTAACAAAACAGTATTAACTCTACTTTTTTTATATAGGAATTTTTGCTAGTGTTCGGACATTTGTGTTACCGACTGTATGTACATATATATATATATATATATATATTCCAAAAAAAAAAAAAAAAAAATCAAAATCAAAATTTTGGCTCGTTACGGAAAGACTTAAATATTTTTAATTTGTCTACAAATTTTTTTTGGTGAATGTGTACGAACATAATCACAACATTTTTCAACATTAAATTTTGAATTTCAGAAAAAAAAAAATTGCCTTGTTTCACTCTATTATACATAAATAAAATATTTTGCTTAAAATAAATGCAAAAGAAGCAAAATTGCGTCACCCCTGGAGATAAGAAACGAATATTCTCTTAATGCAGAATAGTAAATTCCGAGGATTTATCGCTTAATGAAAGAATGCGCCAAATCTTTACTTTTAATGGAAACTGACGGTCAAGCGGTCACGGATACTGTTCTTTTCCAGCTAATATTTAATGGAATTCAGGTTCAAGTAAATCACGGAATCTCACTTTAGGCGAATGTTCTAATGCTGTCATTAACGTGTTGGAGGTTTCTCTAGATCGTATGTTCTTCCACGCTGCTTCATGGAAAAATAAATAAATAAAATGAGGATGGAAAAAATGAATGCAAATGGTTCTAAATGTTCTGTCAAATCGACAAATGATATTGTATCACGACAATGTTGTTTACATGAGAAATGCGTGTTTAAAAATATGTTTCTCTATTTTTATTATTCAAACTGTTGAAAAGAAAAACTGTTTATTAAAGAAAGATTTATGAACGACGACTAACCTGCTTTATGATATGATTCATTAATTTTAGTAAAAATTTAAGAGTTTTTTAGTTTGGATAATAATTTGTTTATTTCAAAGTTAAGAACCATGTTGCAATTATTTTATAATGTTAAAAATCAATTAACATGTATCATTATAGTTCACCATCACACTATAGGTATTTGGGAACATTTTTGACCTCGGGTTTTTGACATTATTACACGTTTTGAGCTTTGAGAAATCCAAAAACTATGAAATTTATGTGGTGTTCGCCTGTTAGTTAGTATATTAATTTGTTAGTATGTGTAGACATTATCTCAAGAACAAATAATCGCAAAGAGGTCGGAATAATTTCAAATTGTCACTTATGATACACACAAGAATCCTATTGATTTTCTAAATTCTAGTATGAAAGCTTTGTAAATTATTAGAAATTTACAATTTAGAGCGAAATTTCGTATTGATGCGCATTATGAGAGTTAAAGTCACCGTAAAGATATCAGACGAGTTTTAAAAAGAAATTTATGATATTGGCATAAACATCATTGACTGTGAGTATCGTACCTAGAAAGCTTCGTGTGTTATCATTAGTTAACATCATCATGTTATCTTCGGTATAAGATTTTTCTAATGTGAGAGAATAGGCAAATTTTGGGATAAATCTCCATTATAAAGATTATTTTCATCATGAATAAGTGAGAACAGTTTTAAGGTAACATTTATGAAATTGCTATGAACATTTTTCTGAATATGAACATAAAATACCCTATAGTAGAAATTATGAGTACAAATATATGATGGGAGACTGAGCAGAGTCCACCTATGTTAACTAGTTTACAGATACATAAATTGATTATTATATAAAAATTATATAGTTACACTTTAGCCATCAATATGAAGAGTTCATCCATTGTAGAAGTAATAAATTTATACGTTGTTGCACACACATTTATACGTTTATAAGTTCATACGTTTTTTCTTTTAATGTCACTGTACTTGCAAGTGAACATTGACCGGGGGTTAACCAAACGGATGGCCATTTGTGAAGCAGCATCCAACGAGTGACCATTGCTACCCCTAACAGGAACAACATATCCATGCCTTTCCGGGATTCGAATCTGTGCCTTGCCGTGTGGGAATGAGAGACGTTAGCTACCACATCGTATGGATATTTATCATAAATTTATACCTTAAGTAATTTTTTATGAAGCTGGTAAAATAATCAAATTTAACTCTATCATGGCAATGAAAATATCTTTCTTAGAATCATTATACGGTTATATAACATTTCTCTATAAATGAAATTGAATGATCGAACAGTCTGTGGCCAACCAAATATTTTCTAATGCAGCAAAAATTTTATAGTATTTAAGAATAACCTTTAATGATTATTTTTTTTCTTTGCCTCTAAAAACATTTATCACTAAAACTGTTTTGTATCCTGATAAGAATTGAAATTTTCTTTTTTTATACACAATTAAACAAGGTGGATTAAGAAAATTACATCTTATTTTAAAGGACTTATTTTAACATAAAAAAAAAAGAAGAAGAAGAAGTAAAAAAGAAAAGGAAAAAGGAATGAGAATCATGCGTCATGATGTGTTATGAAATTCTTTTTATCACTATGATAATATTGCAAATAAATATAATTTTTCGGTACGATGAATTGAAAATTTGTAGAACAAATATGTATGCTTTCTGTCATGGAATTCACTTTATTTGTAAAACAATCAGCAGTCATGATACAAAATGCATGGAGATAAAAATTATACAATAATCAGAATATTAAAATTTATACTATGAAAAATTGAACCTCTTTGTCTTTAGGGTAACAGAAATGAAATTGCTTTTACTGGTAAGGATATTATTAAATATCAATACGGAAACCACTCTCCTTAATACAGAATAGAATTCGATGCCACGAAGAAAGGACAAATATTCCTTGCAAAAATAGAACAAAATGCATTTTGTGTTCAGATTCTATTTAGTGCAGGTACAGTAAAGTATCTTTACTGAAAAGAACACTTAAATTCCGTATCCAAAATACTTGTTAGCCTTTTATCTTCAAAGCTTAGTAGTAACTTAAAATTATATCTCTAAGTTTGTAAGCAAGTAACTAGCAACTATTTGATACAAACTTTTAAGTACAACTGACATAATTTAAATTACAGGCAGTGCTGACTTTAAGTTATGTGCACATGACAATAAATTTGATTTTTATCATTCTGTTATCAAAAGAAAAAATTCCTCACGCAATCATAAGTACACTTCCGGTATATTTATGGTAACTTATAAGAACGTAGAAGTATACTTATTAGTTAAAATACAAAAATGATTATTAAAATTGCGATATCCTATACTGAATGTATACTTTAAAATCACAATATCACTTTGTTTTATTAAATAGATTTATTGATGTTTAAAAATATTTCAATGTGTTATCCAAATTTATCTGAACGATTTGAGTAATGGTGTAATGGAATTTTAAAATAGTTTTGGGGGAATTCTAGCAATATAGAAGAAAGTTGGAGTTTTAATAAAGAACTGTACATGTAAATATGCATATATATAATAGATGTTTACCATCATACCTTGGGATTAGTTAAAGAAATAATTCACTGAAAAATACTTACATCTGTCCCTGTGTCACGCATTTATCCTGGAATGTTCCAGTGTGTTACATCACACCAGTTTCTCTTATATCACAATACTACACTTATATTAACACAAATTAAGGGTAAGGTAATCTGTACTGCATTTGATTCTTTCCAAAAGTATTTTAAACAAAAGTTGAAATGTGTTTAAACAGTTTGAATTGAAATACATGGCTGCCTGAGGGGGGCTACTAATCATCCTTCCTTTTGAATATTGTAGAAACATATGCAAAAAAAAAAAAAAGAAAGAAAGAAAGAAAAAAGAAAAAAAGAAAAATTTAAAGCTGTTATTGTATTTCAAAATTTATTTTTAATTATTTAGATAATTCATACCCACACCATTAAAATAAAATCTGGTATATAACAACCACACAACTTCCATTACCTGCTACTATACATATATTAAACATTCTTTTTTGAAAAAATGAGGTTTGAAGACATAAAATTGGTTTAACAAATTAGACATTTAGCAATTTTTCTGTAAGATATAACTGATACATGTGCAGTGAAAATACATAAAAGAAAGATTACATAGCGAGTTAAAAAAAAAAAAAAGTAGTTAGAGTCGTCTTTTGAAACCTCCATTTCCGATATTTATAACTGAACTACCTAAGCAGGACGCCAGCCAGTTTGTCAATTTTTCTGTAGTAACCAAGTAATACATGCATGTTACTTAAGACATATATAAAAAAAGTTTATGTAGCAAATTTGTAGGAAAATCTTTAGAGCTGTTATTGAAATACCAACTTTCGTACCCACTGCCGATTTTCACCAAAACTTGTCAAACTCATCTGTTCTTAGGAAACTAAAAATTACATACGAAAGGATATCTAAAAAGGGGTTTATGTAGCAAATTTAAAGGAAACATTAAAGGAAAACACTTGCGAGACCTAAAATTAATGTACTTATGCAGGATTTTTATCAATTTTCCCAAACAAATCAACTAACATATACGAAAGGACCTCTGAAATGGGTCTTTATATACACTTTGAAGAAAATGTTGGAGTTGTTTTTGAGATATAGATCTGCAGTCCCACTTCTGGTTTTCCAATTTTCGCTAAAATATTATAAAAGTGACTTGTGCACCAGACCTGTCTTAAATCTAAGGTTTCGTCGTTCTATCTTTAATACTTTTGCAAATATGATAGTCAAAGGATTTCCCACACACATGCAGACATACACACTTACGCACACGCACATTGACCAATTTCCAAAAAACACTTTTTAGGCTCAAAAAATCTTAGAACGTGTAAATCAGGTAAACTGTACATCAACATCTTTTACCAAATACAATACTTCCATTACCTACGGTAGTTAGATAATGGAAGTAATATATTAAAAATTATTCAGATGATTGTTTCCCTATCTTTAAAACTGTTCAAGTAATATTGAGTAGCCCTGTTTATTATCTGTAAATTGTATACAAACGAAATAATCTTAAATTTAGTGCATTTCCAGTCATTTCCAATCATAGTCCTGATATATCAGATTTTTTTTTTTTTTTTTTTTTTTTTTTTTTTGTCTAACACTGTAAACGAAGAATAAATGTTTTTTATATCATATTCTATGAGATGTGTGATTTTGTGTACTTGAAAAATATATGGTAATTTCATTTTTTTTTTTTTTTTTTTTTTTTGTGTGTGTGTGTGTGTGCAGTTTAAAGATGCTAAAATATGCAACAAAAGATTTCGCCCATAAATGTAATGTATTTGAATTATTTGTTCCCGTACACGAACTATTTGTCCGATTTCAATAAAAATTTCGAATTTCCATATGATACAGATTTAGAATATCGACAATGGATTTACTATTAATATCTGTTTTGAATTATGCAAACCTACACACGAATTCACTCATATTCCCAAAATCAAACCTTAAAAAATCTGATTTTAGGGTTCGTTTGATTTTAAAACGCGTAAATGTAACAAAAACTCAATTTTAAAAGTTCAACCCCAAAACAATACTTTTTCTATCATATATGGATAAAAGAAAATAAAAAACAAAACTACTTATCGCAAATTCTGTTTTTTTTACTAAATAACAGCAATAAAGCTTTTGATGTAATCATAAATTTTATGTACTTTTCTGAAGAATGTATGAATAAACGCATTAAGCATTTGGAAAAGTTTTTGTTTGAACATTAACAAGTTTATACTTTGTAAAATGTATCGTTTACAATTCTACATAAAGTTTAAAACAAAGGACATACAAAGAAATGTTTGAACATAAAAACAGATAAAATAAAATAATAATAAAATAAATTAGAGCAACTCATAGCTATCGAACATCTAGGCAAAGTTTTTAAAAATGTTTAAAAAGTTCAACCCCAAAACAATACTTTTTCTATCATATATGGATAAAATAAAATAAAAAACAAAACTACTTATCGCAAATTCTGTTTTTTACTAAATAAGAGCGATAAAGCTTTTGATGTAATCATAAATTTTATGTACTTTTCTGAAGAATGTATGAATAAACGCATTAAGCATTTGGAAAAGTTTTTGTTTGAACATTAACAAGTTTATACCTTGTAAAATGTATCGTTTACAATTCTACATAAAGTTTAAAACAAAGGACATACAAAGAAATGTTTGAACATAAAAACAGATAAAATAAAATAATAATAAAATAAATTAGAGCAACTCATAGCTATCGAACATCTAGGCAAAGTTTTTAAAAATGTTTAAAAA
The DNA here is from genome assembly GCA_963930645.1 of Salticus scenicus. NCBI lineage: Eukaryota > Metazoa > Arthropoda > Arachnida > Araneae > Salticidae > Salticus > Salticus scenicus. The sequence goes on along the minus strand of CAWVNO010002263.1, from coordinate 504 downwards.
GTTCAACCCCAAAACAATACTTTTTCTATCATATATGGATAAAAGAAAATAAAAAACAAAACTACTTATCGCAAATTCTGTTTTTTTACTAAATAACAGCAATAAAGCTTTTGATGTAATCATAAATTTTATGTACTTTTCTGAAGAATGTATGAATAAACGCATTAAGCATTTGGAAAAGTTTTTGTTTGAACATTAACAAGTTTATACCTTGTAAAATGTATCGTTTACAATTCTACATAAAGTTTAAAACAAAGGACATACAAAGAAATGTTTGAACATAAAAACAGATAAAATAAAATAATAATAAAATAAATTAGAGCAACTCATAGCTATCGAACATCTAGGCAAAGTTTTTAAAAATGTTTAAAAAGTTCAACCCCAAAACAATACTTTTTCTATCATATACGGATAAAAGAAAATAAAAAACAAAACTACTTATCGCAAATTCTGTTTTTTTTACTAAATAACAGCGATAAAGCTTTTGATGTAATCATAAATTTT
>CAWVNO010002262.1:0-147000 GCA_963930645.1 Salticus scenicus | reverse complement strand
TGTAGCCTTTGTTTACATTTAGAGTCTTTGTTTTGTTTACATTGGTAGTCTTTGTTTACATTGGTAGTCTTTGTTACATTTGCAGACTTTGTTTACATTTAGATTCTTTGTTTACATTTGTAGTCTCTTTTGACAATTGTACTCTTTGGTACTACATTTAGAGTTTGTTCCTGTTTAGAACATTTTTTTACATTTGTAGTCTTAGAATCTGTTTACACTTTGTCTTTGTTTACGTTTTGTCATTGTTTACATTTGTAGTCATTGTTTACTTTTGTAGACTTTGTTTACATTTGTAGTTTTTTACATTTTCAGTCTGTTTATACTATTTAGAATTTTTGTTTACATTTGTAGTCTTTGTTTATATTTGTAGTCATTGTTTATATTTGCAGTCTTTGTTTACATTAAGAGTCTGTTTATATTTATAGTCTCTGTTTACATTCGTAGTCCTTTTTACATTTAGAGTCTTTGCTTACATTTATAGTCTTTGTTTACACTTAGCCTTTGTTTACATTTGTAGCCTTTGTTTACATTTAGAGTCTTTGTTTATATTTGCAGTCTATGTATTTCGAGTCTTTGTTTAGAGTTTTTAGAGTTCGAGTATTTGTTTACGTTTGAAGTCTTAGTTTACATTTAGAGTTTGTTTACATTTAGAGTGTTTGTTTACATTTGTAGTCTTTTTTTACATTGGTAGTCTTTGTTTACATTGGTAGTCTTTGTTACATTTGCAGACTTTGTTTACATTTAGATTCTTTGTTTACATTTGTAGTCTCTTTTGACAATTGTACTCTTTGTTTACATTTAGAGTTTGTTCCTGTTTAGAGCATTTTTTTACATTTGTAGTCTTAGAATCTGTTTACATTTTAAGTCTTTGTTTACATTTTATCATTGTTTACATTTGTAGTCATTTACTTTTGTAGAATTTGTTTACATTTGTATCTTTTTACATTTTCTGTCTTTTTATACTATTTAGAATTTTTGTTTACATTTGTAGTCTTTGTTTATATTTCTAGTCTTTGTTTACATTTAGAGTGTTTACATTTCTAGTGTTTGTTTACAATTAGAGTGTTTATTTATATTTGTAGACTTTCATTACATCTGTAGTTTTTGTTTATATTTAGTCTTTGTTTACATTTGCAGTCTTTGTTTACATTTAGTCTTGGTTTATATTTGTAGTTTTTTACATTTAGAGTCTCTGTTTACGTTTGATGTCTTTGTTTACATTTAGAGTTTGCTTACTTTTAGAGTATTTGTTTACATTTGTAATCTTTGTTTAAGTTTGTAGTCCTTGTTTACATTTAGAGTTTTTGCTTACATTTGTAGTCTTTGTTTACACTTAGACTTTTTTACATTTGTAGCCTTTGTTTACATTTAGAGTCTTTTTTTATATTTGCAGTCTTTGTTTACATTAAGAGTCTGTTTATATTTATAGTCTTTGTTTAAGTTCGTAGTCCTTTTTACATTTAGAGTCTTTGCTTACATTTGTTGTCTTTGTTTACTCTTAGTCTTTGTTTACATTTATAGCCTTTGTTTACATTTCGATTCTTTGTGTATATTTGCAGTCTTTGTTTACATTTCGAGTCTTTGTTTATATTTCGAGTATTTGTTTACGTTTGAAGTCTTTGTTTATATTTAGAGTTTGGTTACATTTAGAGTGTTTGTTTATATTTGTAGACTTTCTTTACATCTGTAGTCTTTGTTTATATTTAGTCTTTGTTTACATTTGCAGTCTTTGTTTACATTTAGTCTTTGTTTATATTTGTAGTTTTTTACATTTAGAGTCTTTGTTTATATTTGCAGTCTTTGTTTACATTAAGAGTCTGTTTATATTTATAGTCTTTGTTTACATTCGTAGTCCTTTTTACATTTAGAGTCATTGCTTACATTTATAGTCTTTGTTTACACTTAGTCTTTGTTTACATTTGTAGCCTTTGTTTACATTTAGAGTCTTTGTTTATATTTGCAGTCTTTGTTTACATTTCGAGTCTGTTTATATTTCCAGTATTTGTTTACGTTTGAAGTCTTCGTTTACATTTAGAGTTTGGTTACATTTAGAGTGTTTGTTTACATTTGTAGTCTTTGTTTACATTGGTAGTCTTTGTTTACATTGGTAGTCTTTGTTACATTTGCAGACTTTGTTTACATTTAGATTCTTTGTTTACATTTGTAGTCTCTTTTGACAATTGTACTCTTTGTTTACATTAAGAGTTTGTTCCTGTTTAGAGCACTTTTTTTACATTTGTAGTCTTAGAATCTGTTTACATTTTAAGTCTTTGTTTACATTTTGTCTTTGTTTACATTCGTAGTCCTTTTTACATTTAGAGTCATTGCTTACATTTATAGACTTTTTTACACTTAGTCTTTGTTTATATTTGTAGCCTTTGTTTACATTTCGAGTCTTTGTTTATATATGCAGTCTTTGTTTACATTTCGAGTCTTTGTTTACATTTAGAATTTGGTTACATTTAGAGTGTTTGTTTACATTGGTAGTCTTTGTTACATTTGTAGACTTTGTTTACATTTAGAGTCTTTGTTTACATTTGTAGTCTCTTTTGACAATTGCACTCTTTGTTTACATTTAGAGTTTGTTCCTGTTTAGAACATTTTTTTACATTTGTAGTCTCAGAATCTGTTTACACTTTAAGTCTTTGTTTACGTTTTGTCATTGTTTACATTTGTATTCATTGTTTACTTTTGTAGACTTTGTTTACATTTGTAGTTTTTTACATTTTCAGTCTGTTTATACTATTTAGAATTTTTGTTTACATTTGTAGTCTTTGTATATATTTGTAGTCATTGTTTATATTTGCAGTCTTTGTTTACATTAAGAGTCTGTTTATATTTACAGTCTTTGTTTACAATCGTAGTCCTTTTTACATTTAGAGTCTTTGCTTACATTTATAGTCTTTGTTTACACTTAGTCTTTGTTTACATTTGTAGCCTTTGTTTACATTTAGAGTCTTTGTTTATATTTTCAGTCTATGTATTTCGAGTCTTTGTTTATATTTCGAGTATTTGTTTACGTTTGAAGTCTTTGTTTACGGTCTTTGGTTACATTTAGAGTGTTTGTTTACATTTGTAGTCTTTGTTTACATCGGTAGTCTTTGTTTACATTGGTAGTCTTTATTACATTTGCAGACTTTGTATACATTTAGATTCTTTGTTTACATTTGTAGTCTCTTTTGACAATTGTACTCTTTGTTTACATTTAGAGTTTGTTCCTGTTTAGAGCATTTTTTTACATTTCTTGTCTTAGAATCTGTTTACATTTTAAGTCTTTGTTTATATTTTGTCATTGTTTACATTTGTAGTCATTGTTTACTTTTGTAGATTTTGTTTACATTTGTAGTTTTTTACATTTTCAGTCTGTTTATACTATTTAGAATTTTTGTTTACATTTGTAGTCTTTGTTTATATTTGTAGTCATTGTTTATATTTGCAGTCTTTGTTTACATTAACAGTGTTTATATTTATAGTCTTTGTTTACATTCGTAGTCCTTTTTACATTTAGAGTCTTTGCTTACATTTATAGCCTTTGTTTACACTTAGTCTCTGTTTACATTTGTAGCCTTTGTTTACATTTAGTCTTTGTTTATATTTGCAATCTTTGTTTACATACCGAGTCTTTGTTTACATTGGTAGTCTTTGTTACATTTGCAGACTTTGTTTACATTTAGATTCTTTGTTTACATTTGTAGTCTCTTTTGACAATTGTACTCTTTGTTTACATTTAGAATTTGTTCCTGTTTAGAGCATTTTTTTACATTTGTAGTCTTAGAATCTGTTTACATTTTAAGTCTTTGTTTACATTTTATCATTGTTTACATTTGTAGTCATTTACTTTTGTAGACTTTGTTTACATTTGTATCTTTTTACATTTTCAGACTTTTTATACTATTTAGAATTTTTGTTTACATTTGTAGTCTTTGTTTATATTTGTAGTCATTGCTTACATTGAGTCTTTGCTTACATTTAAAATCTTTGTTTACATTTAGAGTCTGTTTACATTTGTAGTCTTTGTTACATTTGTAGTCTTTGTTTACATTTAGAGTCTCCGTTTACAGTTAGTCCTTGTTTACATTTAGAGTCTCCGTTTACATTTGTAGTCTTTTTCAAATTTAGAGTCTCTGTATATATTTCTAGTCTTTGTTTACATTTAGAGTGTTTACATTTCTAGTGTTTGTTTACAATTAGAGTGTTTACATTTGTAGTCTTTGTTTACATGTAGAGTGTTTGTTTATATTTGTAGACTTTCATTACATCTGTAGTCTTTGTTTACATTTAGTCTTGTTTTACATTTGCAGTCTTTGTTTACATTTAGTCTTTGTTTATATTTGTAGTTTTTTACATTTAGTGTCTCTGTTTACGTTTGATGTCTTTGTTTACATTTAGAGATTGCTTACTTTTAGAGTGTTTGTTTACATTTGTAATCTTTGTTTAAATTTGTTGTCCATGTTTACATTTAGAGTTTTTGCTTACATTTGTAGTCTTTGTTTACACTTAGACTTTTTTACATTTGTAGCCTTTGTTTACATTTAGAGTCTTTGTTTATATTTGCAGACTTTGTTTACATTAAGAGTCTGTTTATATTTATAGTCTTTGTTTACGTTCGTAGTCCTTTTTACATTTAGAGTCTTTTCTTACATTTGTAGTCTTTGTTTACTCTTAGTCTTTGTTTACATTTGTAGCCTTTGTTTACATTTCGAGTCTTTGTGTATATTTGCAGTCTTTGTTTACATTTCGAGTCTTTGTTTATATTTCGAGTATTTGTTTACGTTTGAAGTCTTTGTTTATATTTAGAGTTTGGTTACATTTAGAGTGTTTGTTTACATTTGTAGTCTTTGTTTACATTGGTAGTCTTTGTTACATTTGAGTCTTTGCTTACATTTAAAATCTTTGTTTACATTTAGAGTCTGTTTACATTTGTAGTCTTCGTTACATTTGTAGTCTTTGTTTACATTTACAGTCTCCGTTTACAGTTAGTCTTTGTTTACATTTAGAGTGTTTGTTTATATTTGTAGACTTTCTTTACATCTGTAGTCTTTGTTTATATTTAGCCTTTGTTTACATTTGCAGTCTTTGTTTACATTTAGTCTTTGTTTATATTTGTAGTTTTTTACATTTAGAGTCTTTGTTTATATTTGCAGTCTTTGTTTACATTAAGAGTCTGTTTATATTTATAGTCTTTGTTTACATTCGTAGTCCTTTTTACATTTAGAGTCATTGCTTACATTTATAGTCTCTGTTTACACTTAGTCTTTGTTTACATTTGTAGCCTTTGTTTACATTTAGAGTCTTTGTTTATATTTGCAGTCTTTGTTTACATTTCGAGTCTGTTTATATTTCGAGTATTTGTTTACGTTTGAAGTCTTCGTTTACATTTAGAGTTTGGTTACATTTAGAGTGTTTGTTTACATTTGTAGTCTTTGTTACATTTGTAGACTTTGTTTACATTTAGAGTCTTTGTTTACATTTGTAGTCTCTTTTGACAATTGCACTCTTTGTTTACATTTAGAGTTTGTTCCTGTTTAGAACATTTTTTTTACATTTGTAGTCTTAGAATCTGTTTACACTTTAGGTCTTTGTTTACATTTTGTCTTTGTTTACATTCGTAGTCCTTTTTACATTTAGAGTCATTGCTTACATTTATAGTCTTTTTTACATTTAGTCTTTGTTTATATTTGTAGCCTTTGTTTACATTTCGAGTCTTTGTTTATATATGCAGTCTTTGTTTACATTTCGAGTCTTTGTTTATATTTCGAGTATTTGTTTACGTTTGAAGTCTTTGTTTACATTTAGAGTTTGGTTACATTTAGAGTGTTTGTTTACATTGGTAGTCTTTGTTACATTTGTAGACTTTGTTTACATTTAGAGTCTTTGTTTACATTTGTAGTCTCTTTTGACAATTGCACTCTTTGTTTACATTTAGAGTTTGTTCCTGTTTAGAACATTTTTTTACATTTGTAGTCTTAGAATCTGTTTACACTTTAAGTCTTTGTTTACGTTTTGTCATTGTTTACATTTGTAGTCATTGTTTACTTTTGTAGACTTTGTTTACATTTGTAGTTTTTTACATTTTCAGTCTGTTTATACTATTTAGAATTTTTGTTTACATTTGTAGTCTTTGTTTATATTTGTAGTCATTGTTTATATTTGCAGTCTTTGTTTACATTAAGAGTCTGTTCATATTTATAGTCTTTGTTTACATTCGTAGTCCTTTTTACATTTAGAGTCTTTGCTTACATTTATAGTCTTTGTTTACACTTAGTCTTTGTTTACATTTGTAGCCTTTGTTTACATTTAGAGTCTTTGTTTATATTTGAAGTCTATGTATTTCGAGTCTTTGTTTAGAGTTCGAGTATTTGTTTACGTTTGAAGTCTTTGTTTACATTTAGAGTTTGGTTACATTTAGAGTGTTTGTTTACATTTGTAGTCTTTTTTTACATTGGTAGTCTTTTTTTACATTGGTAGTCTTTGTTTACATTGGTAGTCTTTGTTACATTTGCAGACTTTGTTTACATTTAGATTCTTTGTTTACATTTGTAGTCTCTTTTGACAATTGGACTCTTTGTTTACATTTAGAGTTTGTTCCTGTTTAGAGCATTTTTTTTACATTTGTAGTCTTAGAATCTGTTTACATTTTAACTCTTTGTTTATATTTTGTCATTGTTTACATTTGTAGTCTTTGTTTACTTTTGTAGACTTTGTTTACATTTGTAGTTTTGTACATTTTCAGTCTGTTTATACTATTTAGAATTTTTGTTTACATTTGTAGTCTTTGTTTATATTTGTAGTCATTGTTTATATTTGCAGTCTTTGTTTACATTAAGAGTCTGTTTATATTTATAGTCTTTGTTTACATTCGTAGTCCTTTTTACATTTAGAGTCTTTGCTTACATTTATAGCCTTTGTTTACACTTAGTCTTTGTTTACATTTGTAGCCTTTGTTTACATTTAGTCTTTATTTATATTTGCAATCTTTGTTTACATTCCGAGTGTTTGTTTATATTTCGAGTATTTGTTTACGTTTGAAGACTTTTTTTACATTTAGAGTTTATTTACATTTAGAGTGTTTGTTTACATTTGTAGTCTTTGTTTACATTGGTAGTCTTTGTTTACATTGGTAGACTTTGTTTACATTGGTAGTCTTTGTTACATTTGCAGACTTTGTTTACATTTAGATTCTTTGTTTACATTTGTAGTCTCTTTTGACAATTGTACTCTTTGTTTACATTTAGAGTTTGTTCCTGTTTAGAGCATTTTTTTACATTTGTAGTCTTAGAATCTGTTTACATTTTAAGTCTTTGTTTACATTTTATCATTGTTTACATTTGTAGTCATTTACTTTTGTAGAATTTGTTTACATTTGTATCTTTTTACATTTTCTGTCTTTTTATACTATTTAGAATTTTTGTTTACATTTGTAGTCTTTGTTTATATTTCTAGTCTTTGTTTACATTTAGAGTGTTTACATTTCTAGTGTTTGTTTACAATTAGAGTGTTTACATTTGTAGTCTTTGTTTACATTTAGTGTTTATTTATATTTGTAGACTTTCATTACATCTGTAGTTTTTGTTTATATTTAGTCTTTGTTTACATTTGCAGTCTTTGTTTACATTTAGTCTTTGTTTATATTTGTAGTTTTTTACATTTAGAGTCTCTGTTTACGTTTGATGTCTTTGTTTACATTTAGAGTTTGCTTACTTTTAGAGTATTTGTTTACATTTGTAATCTTTGTTTAAGTTTGTAGTCCTTGTTTACATTTAGAGTTTTTGCTTACATTTGTAGTCTTTGTTTACATTTAGACTTTTTTACATTTGTAGCCTTTGTTTACATTTAGAGTCTTTTTTTATATTTGCAGTCTTTGTTTACATTAAGAGTCTGTTTATATTTATAGTCTTTGTTTAAGTTCGTAGTCCTTTTTACATTTAGAGTCTTTGCTTACATTTGTTGTCTTTGTTTACTCTTAGTCTTTGTTTACATTTATAGCCTTTGTTTACATTTCGATTCTTTGTGTATATTTGCAGTCTTTGTTTACATTTCGAGTCTTTGTTTATATTTCGAGTATTTCTTTACGTTTGAAGTCTTTGTTTATATTTAGAGTTTGGTTACATTTAGAGTGTTTGTTTATATTTGTAGACTTTCTTTACATCTGTAGTCTTTGTTTATATTTAGTCTTTGTTTACATTTGCAGTCTTTGTTTACATTTAGTCTTTGTTTATATTTGTAGTTTTTTACATTTAGAGTCTTTGTTTATATTTGCAGTCTTTGTTTACATTAAGAGTCTGTTTATATTTATAGTCTTTGTTTACATTCGTAGTCCTTTTTACATTTAGAGTCATTGCTTACATTTATAGTCTTTGTTTACATTTGTAGCCTTTGTTTACATTTAGAGTCTTTGTTTATATTTGCAGTCTTTGTTTACATTTCGAGTCTGTTTATATTTCCAGTATTTGTTTACGTTTGAAGTCTTCGTTTACATTTAGAGTTTGGTTACATTTAGAGTGTTTGTTTACATTTGTAGTCTTTGTTTACATTGGTAGTCTTTGTTTACATTGGTAGTCTTTGTTACATTTGCAGACTTTGTTTACATTTAGATTCTTTGTTTACATTTGTAGTCTCTTTTGACAATTGTACTCTTTGTTTACATTTAGAGTTTGTTCCTGTTTAGAGCACTTTTTTTACATTTGTAGTCTTAGAATCTGTTTACATTTTAAGTCTTTGTTTACATTTTGTCTTTGTTTACATTCGTAGTCCTTTTTACATTTAGAGTCATTGCTTACATTTATAGACTTTTTTACACTTAGTCTTTGTTTATATTTGTAGCCTTTGTTTACATTTCGAGTCTTTGTTTATATATGCAGTCTTTGTTTACATTTCGAGTCTTTGTTTACATTTAGAGTTTGGTTACATTTAGAGTGTTTGTTTACATTGGTAGTCTTTGTTACATTTGTAGACTTTGTTTAAATTTAGAGTCTTTGTTTACATTTGTAGTCTCTTTTGACAATTGCACTCTTTGTTTACATTTAGAGCTTGTTCCTGTTTAGAACATTTTTTTACATTTGTAGTCTCAGAATCTGTTTACACTTTAAGTCTTTGTTTATGTTTTGTCATTGTTTACATTTGTATTCATTGTTTACTTTTGTAGACTTTGTTTACATTTGTAGTTTTTTACATTTTCAGTCTGTTTATACTATTTAGAATTTTTGTTTACATTTGTAGTCTTTGTATATATTTGTAGTCATTGTTTATATTTGCAGTCTTTGTTTACATTAAGAGTCTGTTTATATTTACAGTCTTTGTTTACATTCGTAGTCCTTTTTACATTTAGAGTCTTTGCTTACATTTATAGTCTTTGTTTACACTTAGTCTTTGTTTACATTTGTAGCCTTTGTTTACATTTAGAGTCTTTGTTTATATTTGCAGTCTATGTATTTCGAGTCTTTGTTTATATTTCGAGTATTTGTTTACGTTTGAAGTCTTTGTTTACGGTCTTTGGTTACATTTAGAGTGTTTGTTTACATTTGTAGTCTTTGTTTACATCGGTAGTCTTTGTTTACATTGGTAGTCTTTGTTACATTTGCAGACTTTGTTTACATTTAGATTCTTTGTTTACATTTGTAGTCTCTTTTGACAATTGTACTCTTTGTTTACATTTAGAGTTTGTTCCTGTTTAGAGCATTTTTTTACATTTGTAGTCTTAGAATCTGTTTACATTTTAAGTCTTTGTTTACATTTTATCATTGTTTACATTTGTAGTCATTTACTTTTGTAGACTTTGTTTACATTTGTATCTTTTTACATTTTCAGACTTTTTATACTATTTAGAATTTTTGTTTACATTTGTAGTCTTTGTTTATATTTGTAGTCATTGCTTACATTGAGTCTTTGCTTACATTTAAAATCTTTGTTTACATTTAGAGTCTGTTTACATTTGTAGTCTTTGTTACATTTGTAGTCTTTGTTTACATTTAGAGTCTCCGTTTACAGTTAGTCCTTGTTTACATTTAGAGTCTTCGTTTACATTTGTAGTCTTTTTCAAATTTAGAGTCTCTGTTTATATTTCTAGTCTTTGTTTACATTTAGAGTGTTTACATTTCTAGTGTTTGTTTACAATTAGAGTGTTTACATTTGTAGTCTTTGTTTACATGTAGAGTGTTTGTTTATATTTGTAGACTTTCTTTACATCTGTAGTCTTTGTTTACATTTAGTCTTGTTTTACATTTGCAGTCTTTTTTTACATTTAGTCTTTTTTTATATTTGTAGTTTTTTACATTTAGTGTCTCTGTTTACGTTTGATGTCTTTGTTTACATTTAGAGATTGCTTACTTTTAGAGTGTTTGTTTACATTTGTAATCTTTGTTTAAATTTGTTGTCCATGTTTACATTTAGAGTTTTTGCTTACATTTGTAGTCTTTGTTTACACTTAGACTTTTTTACATTTGTAGCCTTTGTTTACATTTAGAGTCTTTGTTTATATTTGCAGACTTTGTTTACATTAAGAGTCTGTTTATATTTATAGTCTTTGTTTACGTTCGTAGTCCTTTTTACATTTAGAGTCTTTTCTTACATTTGTAGTCTTTGTTTACTCTTAGTCTTTGTTTACATTTATAGCCTTTGTTTACATTTCGAGTCTTTGTGTATATTTGCAGACTTTGTTTACATTTCGAGTCTTTGTTTACATTTGTAGTCTCTTTTGACAATTGCACTCTTTGTTTACATTTAGAGTTTGTTCCTGTTTAGAACATTTTTTTACATTTGTAGTCTCAGAATCTGTTTACACTTTAAGTCTTTGTTTACGTTTTGTCATTGTTTACATTTGTATTCATTGTTTACTTTTGTAGACTTTGTTTACATTTGTAGTTTTTTACATTTTCAGTCTGTTTATACTATTTAGAATTTTTGTTTACATTTGTAGTCTTTGTTTATATTTGTAGTCATTGTTTATATTTGCAGTCTTTGTTTACATTAAGAGTCTGTTCATATTTATAGTCTTTGTTTACATTCGTAGTCCTTTTTACATTTAGAGTCTTTGCTTACATTTATAGCCTTTGTTTACATTTAGTCTTTATTTATATTTGCAATCTTTGTTTACATTCCGAGTCTTTGTTTATATTTCGAGTATTTGTTTACGTTTGAAGTCTTTTTTTACATTTAGAGTTTATTTACATTTAGAGTGTTTGTTTACATTTGTAGTCTTTGTTTACATTGGTAGTCTTTGTTTACATTGGTAGACTTTGTTTACATTGGTAGTCTTTGTTACATATGCAGACTTTGTTTACATTTAGATTCTTTGTTTACATTTGTAGTCTCTTTTGACAATTGTACTCTTTGTTTACATTTAGAGTTTGTTCCTGTTTAGAGCATTTTTTTACATTTGTAGTCTTAGAATCTGTTTACATTTTAAGTCTTTGTTTACATTTTATCATTGTTTACATTTGTAGTCATTTACTTTTGTAGAATTTGTTTACATTTGTATCTTTTTACATTTTCTGTCTTTTTATACTATTTAGAATTTTTGTTTACATTTGTAGTCTTTGTTTATATTTCTAGTCTTTGTTTACATTTAGAGTGTTTACATTTCTAGTGTTTGTTTACAATTAGAGTGTTTACATTTGTAGTCTTTGTTTACATTTAGAGTGTTTATTTATATTTGTAGACTTTCATTACATCTGTAGTTTTTGTTTATATTTAGTCTTTGTTTACATTTGCAGTCTTTGTTTACATTTAGTCTTGGTTTATATTTGTAGTTTTTTACATTTAGAGTCTCTGTTTACGTTTGATGTCTTTGTTTACATTTAGAGTTTGCTTACTTTTAGAGTATTTGTTTACATTTGTAATCTTTGTTTAAGTTTGTAGTCCTTGTTTACATTTAGAGTTTTTGCTTACATTTGTAGTCTTTGTTTACACTTAGACTTTTTTACATTTGTAGCCTTTGTTTACATTTCGAGTCTTTGTTTATATTTCGAGTATTTGTTTACGTTTGAAGTCTTTGTTTATATTTAGAGTTTGGTTACATTTAGAGTGTTTGTTTATATTTGTAGACTTTCTTTACATCTGTAGTCTTTGTTTATATTTAGTCTTTGTTTACATTTGCAGTCTTTGTTTACATTTAGTCTTTGTTTATATTTGTAGTTTTTTACATTTAGAGTCTTTGTTTATATTTGCAGTCTTTGTTTACATTAAGAGTCTGTTTATATTTATAGTCTTTGTTTACATTCGTAGTCCTTTTTACATTTAGAGTCATTGCTTACATTTATAGTCTTTGTTTACACTTAGTCTTTGTTTACATTTGTAGCCTTTGTTTACATTTAGAGTCTTTGTTTATATTTGCAGTCTTTGTTTACATTTCGAGTCTGTTTATATTTCCAGTATTTGTTTACGTTTGAAGTCTTCGTTTACATTTAGAGTTTGGTTACATTTAGAGTGTTTGTTTACATTTGTAGTCTTTGTTTACATTGGTAGTCTTTGTTTACATTGGTAGTCTTTGTTACATTTGCAGACTTTGTTTACATTTAGATTCTTTGTTTACATTTGTAGTCTCTTTTGACAATTGTACTCTTTGTTTACATTTAGAGTTTGTTCCTGTTTAGAGCACTTTTTTTACATTTGTAGTCTTAGAATCTGTTTACATTTTAAGTCTTTGTTTACATTTTGTCTTTGTTTACATTCGTAGTCCTTTTTACATTTAGAGTCATTGCTTACATTTATAGACTTTTTTACACTTAGTCTTTGTTTATATTTGTAGCCTTTGTTTACATTTCGAGTCTTTGTTTATATATGCAGTCTTTGTTTACATTTCGAGTCTTTGTTTACATTTAGAGTTTGGTTACATTTAGAGTGTTTGTTTACATTGGTAGTCTTTGTTACATTTGTAGACTTTGTTTACATTTAGAGTCTTTGTTTACATTTGTAGTCTCTTTTGACAATTGCACTCTTTGTTTACATTTAGATTTTGTTCCTGTTTAGAACATTTTTTTACATTTGTAGTCTCAGAATCTGTTTACACTTTAAGTCTTTGTTTACGTTTTGTCATTGTTTACATTTGTATTCATTGTTTACTTTTGTAGACTTTGTTTACATTTGTAGTTTTTTACATTTTCAGTCTGTTTATACTATTTAGAATTTTTGTTTACATTTGTAGTCTTTGTATATATTTGTAGTCATTGTTTATATTTGCAGTCTTTGTTTACATTAAGAGTCTGTTTATATTTACAGTCTTTGTTTACAATCGTAGTCCTTTTTACATTTAGAGTCTTTGCTTACATTTATAGTCTTTGTTTACACTTAGTCTTTGTTTACATTTGTAGCCTTTGTTTACATTTAGAGTCTTTGTTTATATTTTCAGTCTATGTATTTCGAGTCTTTGTTTATATTTCGAGTATTTGTTTACGTTTGAAGTCTTTGTTTACGGTCTTTGGTTACATTTAGAGTGTTTGTTTACATTTGTAGTCTTTGTTTACATCGGTAGTCTTTGTTTACATTGGTAGTCTTTGTTACATTTGCAGACTTTGTTTACATTTAGATTCTTTGTTTACATTTGTAGTCTCTTTTGACAATTGTACTCTTTGTTTACATTTAGAGTTTGTTCCTGTTTAGAGCATTTTTTTACATTTGTAGTCTTAGAATCTGTTTACATTTTAAGTCTTTGTTTACATTTTATCATTGTTTACATTTGTAGTCATTTACTTTTGTAGACTTTGTTTACATTTGTATCTTTTTACATTTTCAGACTTTTTATACTATTTAGAATTTTTGTTTACATTTGTAGTCTTTGTTTATATTTGTAGTCATTGCTTACATTGAGTCTTTGCTTACATTTAAAATCTTTGTTTACATTTAGAGTCTGTTTACATTTGTAGTCTTTGTTACATTTGTAGTCTTTGTTTACATTTAGAGTCTCCGTTTACAGTTAGTCCTTGTTTACATTTAGAGTCTCCGTTTACATTTGTAGTCTTTTTCAAATTTAGAGTCTGTTTATATTTCTAGTCTTTGTTTACATTTAGAGTGTTTACATTTCTAGTGTTTGTTTACAATTAGAGTGTTTACATTTGTAGTCTTTGTTTACATGTAGAGTGTTTGTTTATATTTGTAGACTTTCATTACATCTGTAGTCTTTGTTTACATTTAGTCTTGTTTTACATTTGCAGTCTTTGTTTACATTTAGTCTTTGTTTATATTTGTAGTTTTTTACATTTAGTGTCTCTGTTTACGTTTGATGTCTTTGTTTACATTTAGAGATTGCTTACTTTTAGAGTGTTTGTTTACATTTGTAATCTTTGTTTAAATTTGTTGTCCATGTTTACATTTAGAGTTTTTGCTTACATTTGTAGTCTTTGTTTACACTTAGACTTTTTTACATTTGTAGCCTTTGTTTACATTTAGAGTCTTTGTTTATATTTGCAGACTTTGTTTACATTAAGAGTCTGTTTATATTTATAGTCTTTGTTTACGTTCGTAGTCCTTTTTACATTTAGAGTCTTTTCTTACATTTGTAGTCTTTGTTTACTCTTAGTCTTTGTTTACATTTGTAGCCTTTGTTTACATTTCGAGTCTTTGTGTATATTTGCAGTCTTTGTTTACATTTCGAGTCTTTGTTTATATTTCGAGTATTTGTTTACGTTTGAAGTCTTTGTTTATATTTAGAGTTTGGTTACATTTAGAGTGTTTGTTTACATTTGTAGTCTTTGTTTACATTGGTAGTCTTTGTTACATTTGAGTCTTTGCTTACATTTAAAATCTTTGTTTACATTTAGAGTCTGTTTACATTTGTAGTCTTCGTTACATTTGTAGTCTTTGTTTACATTTACAGTCTCCGTTTACAGTTAGTCTTTGTTTACATTTAGAGTGTTTGTTTATATTTGTAGACTTTCTTTACATCTGTAGTCTTTGTTTATATTTAGCCTTTGTTTACATTTGCAGTCTTTGTTTACATTTAGTCTTTGTTTATATTTGTAGTTTTTTACATTTAGAGTCTTTGTTTATATTTGCAGTCTTTGTTTACATTAAGAGTCTGTTTATATTTATAGTCTTTGTTTACATTCGTAGTCCTTTTTACATTTAGAGTCATTGCTTACATTTATAGTCTCTGTTTACACTTAGTTTTGTTTACATTTGTAGCCTTTGTTTACATTTAGAGTCTTTGTTTATATTTGCAGTCTTTGTTTACATTTCGAGTCTGTTTATATTTCGAGTATTTGTTTACGTTTGAAGTCTTCGTTTACATTTAGAGTTTGGTTACATTTAGAGTGTTTGTTTACATTTGTAGTCTTTGTTACATTTGTAGAGTTTGTTTACATTTAGAGTCTTTGTTTACATTTGTAGTCTCTTTTGACAATTGCACTCTTTGTTTACATTTAGAGTTTGTTCCTGTTTAGAACATTTTTTTACATTTGTAGTCTTAGAATCTGTTTACACTTTAGGTCTTTGTTTACATTTTGTCTTTGTTTACATTCGTAGTCCTTTTTACATTTAGAGTCATTGCTTACATTTATAGTCTTTTTTACATTTAGTCTTTGTTTATATTTGTAGCCTTTGTTTACATTTCGAGTCTTTGTTTATATATGCAGTCTTTGTTTACATTTCGAGTCTTTGTTTATATTTCGAGTATTTGTTTACGTTTGAAGTCTTTGTTTACATTTAGAGTTTGGTTACATTTAGAGTGTTTGTTTACATTTGTAGTCTTTGTTACATTTGTAGACTTTGTTTACATTTAGAGTCTTTGTTTACATTTGTAGTCTCTTTTGACAATTGCACTCTTTGTTTACATTTAGAGTTTGTTCCTGTTTAGAACATTTTTTTACATTTGTAGTCTTAGAATCTGTTTACACTTTAAGTCTTTGTTTACGTTTTGTCATTGTTTACATTTGTAGTCATTGTTTACTTTTGTAGACTTTGTTTACATTTGTAGTTTTTTACATTTTCAGTCTGTTTATACTATTTAGAATTTTTGTTTACATTTGTAGTCTTTGTTTATATTTGTAGTCATTGTTTATATTTGCAGTCTTTGTTTACATTAAGAGTCTGTTCATATTTATAGTCTTTGTTTACATTCGTAGTCCTTTTTACATTTAGAGTCTTTGCTTACATTTATAGTCTTTGTTTACACTTAGTCTTTGTTTACATTTGTAGCCTTTGTTTACATTTAGAGTCTTTGTTTATATTTGAAGTCTATGTATTTCGAGTCTTTGTTTAGAGTTCAATATTTGTTTACGTTTGAAGTCTTTGTTTACATTTAAAGTTTGGTTACATTTAGAGTGTTTGTTTACATTTGTAGTCTTTTTTTACATTGGTAGTCTTTTTTTACATTGGTAGTCTTTGTTTACATTGGTAGTCTTTGTTACATTTGCAGACTTTGTTTACATTTAGATTCTTTGTTTACATTTGTAGTCTCTTTTGACAATTGGACTCTTTGTTTACATTTAGAGTTTGTTCCTGTTTAGAGCATTTTTTTTACATTTGTAGTCTTAGAATCTGTTTACATTTTAACTCTTTGTTTATATTTTGTCATTGTTTACATTTGTAGTCTTTGTTTACTTTTGTAGACTTTGTTTACATTTGTAGTTTTGTACATTTTCAGTCTGTTTATACTATTTAGAATTTTTGTTTACATTTGTAGTCTTTGTTTATATTTGTAGTCATTGTTTATATTTGCAGTCTTTGTTTACATTAAGAGTCTGTTTATATTTATAGTCTTTGTTTACATTCGTAGTCCTTTTTACATTTAGAGTCTTTGCTTACATTTATAGCCTTTGTTTACACTTAGTCTTTGTTTACATTTGTAGCCTTTGTTTACATTTAGTCTTTATTTATATTTGCAATCTTTGTTTACATTCCGAGTCTTTGTTTATATTTCGAGTATTTGTTTACGTTTGAAGACTTTTTTTACATTTAGAGTTTATTTACATTTAGAGTGTTTGTTTACATTTGTAGTCTTTGTTTACATTGGTAGTCTTTGTTTACATTGGTAGACTTTGTTTACATTGGTAGTCTTTGTTACATTTGCAGACTTTGTTTACATTTAGATTCTTTGTTTACATTTGTAGTCTCTTTTGACAATTGTACTCTTTGTTTACATTTAGAGTTTGTTCCTGTTTAGAGCATTTTTTTACATTTGTAGTCTTAGAATCTGTTTACATTTTAAGTCTTTGTTTACATTTTATCATTGTTTACATTTGTAGTCATTTACTTTTGTAGAATTTGTTTACATTTGTATCTTTTTACATTTTCTGTCTTTTTATACTATTTAGAATTTTTGTTTACATTTGTAGTCTTTGTTTATATTTCTAGTCTTTGTTTACATTTAGAGTGTTTACATTTCTAGTGTTTGTTTACAATTAGAGTGTTTACATTTGTAGTCTTTGTTTACATTTAGTGTTTATTTATATTTGTAGACTTTCATTACATCTGTAGTTTTTGTTTATATTTAGTCTTTGTTTACATTTGCAGTCTTTGTTTACATTTAGTCTTTGTTTATATTTGTAGTTTTTTACATTTAGAGTCTCTGTTTACGTTTGATGTCTTTGTTTACATTTAGAGTTTGCTTAATTTTAGAGTATTTGTTTACATTTGTAATCTTTGTTTAAGTTTGTAGTCCTTGTTTACATTTAGAGTTTTTGCTTACATTTGTAGTCTTTGTTTACATTTAGACTTTTTTACATTTGTAGCCTTTGTTTACATTTAGAGTCTTTTTTTATATTTGCAGTCTTTGTTTACATTAAGAGTCTGTTTATATTTATAGTCTTTGTTTAAGTTCGTAGTCCTTTTTACATTTAGAGTCTTTGCTTACATTTGTTGTCTTTGTTTACTCTTAGTCTTTGTTTACATTTATAGCCTTTGTTTACATTTCGATTCTTTGTGTATATTTGCAGTCTTTGTTTACATTTCGAGTCTTTGTTTATATTTCGAGTATTTCTTTACGTTTGAAGTCTTTGTTTATATTTAGAGTTTGGTTACATTTAGAGTGTTTGTTTATATTTGTAGACTTTCTTTACATCTGTAGTCTTTGTTTATATTTAGTCTTTGTTTACATTTGCAGTCTTTGTTTACATTTAGTCTTTGTTTATATTTGTAGTTTTTTACATTTAGAGTCTTTGTTTATATTTGCAGTCTTTGTTTACATTAAGAGTCTGTTTATATTTATAGTCTTTGTTTACATTCGTAGTCCTTTTTACATTTAGAGTCATTGCTTACATTTATAGTCTTTGTTTACATTTGTAGCCTTTGTTTACATTTAGAGTCTTTGTTTATATTTGCAGTCTTTGTTTACATTTCGAGTCTGTTTATATTTCCAGTATTTGTTTACGTTTGAAGTCTTCGTTTACATTTAGAGTTTGGTTACATTTAGAGTGTTTGTTTACATTTGTAGTCTTTGTTTACATTGGTAGTCTTTGTTTACATTGGTAGTCTTTGTTTACATTGGTAGTCTTTGTTACATTTGCAGACTTTGTTTACATTTAGATTCTTTGTTTACATTTGTAGTCTCTTTTGACAATTGTACTCTTTGTTTACATTTAGAGTTTGTTCCTGTTTAGAGCACTTTTTTTACATTTGTAGTCTTAGAATCTGTTTACATTTTAAGTCTTTGTTTACATTTTGTCTTTGTTTACATTCGTAGTCCTTTTTACATTTAGAGTCATTGCTTACATTTATAGACTTTTTTACACTTAGTCTTTGTTTATATTTGTAGCCTTTGTTTACATTTCGAGTCTTTGTTTATATATGCAGTCTTTGTTTACATTTCGAGTCTTTGTTTACATTTAGAGTTTGGTTACATTTAGAGTGTTTGTTTACATTGGTAGTCTTTGTTACATTTGTAGACTTTGTTTACATTTAGAGTCTTTGTTTACATTTGTAGTCTCTTTTGACAATTGCACTCTTTGTTTACATTTAGAGTTTGTTCCTGTTTAGAACATTTTTTTACATTTGTAGTCTCAGAATCTGTTTACACTTTAAGTCTTTGTTTATGTTTTGTCATTGTTTACATTTGTATTCATTGTTTACTTTTGTAGACTTTGTTTACATTTGTAGTTTTTTACATTTTCAGTCTGTTTATACTATTTAGAATTTTTGTTTACATTTGTAGTCTTTGTATATATTTGTAGTCATTGTTTATATTTACAGTCTTTGTTTACATTTGTAGTCTCTTTTGACAATTGTACTCTTTGTTTACATTTAGAGTTTGTTCCTGTTTAGAGCATTTTTTTTACATTTGTAGTCTTAGAATCTGTTTACATTTTAAGTCTTTGTTTACATTTTATCATTGTTTACATTTGTAGTCATTTACTTTTGTAGACTTTGTTTACATTTGTATCTTTTTACATTTTCAGACTTTTTATACTATTTAGAATTTTTGTTTACATTTGTAGTCTTTGTTTATATTTGTAGTCATTGCTTACATTGAGTCTTTGCTTACATTTAAAATCTTTGTTTACATTTAGAGTCTGTTTACATTTGTAGTCTTTGTTACATTTGTAGTCTTTGTTTACATTTAGAGTCTCCGTTTACAGTTAGTCCTTGTTTACATTTAGAGTCTTCGTTTACATTTGTAGTCTTTTTCAAATTTAGAGTCTCTGTTTATATTTCTAGTCTTTGTTTACATTTAGAGTGTTTACATTTCTAGTGTTTGTTTACAATTAGAGTGTTTACATTTGTAGTCTTTGTTTACATGTAGTGTGTTTGTTTATATTTGTAGACTTTCTTTACATCTGTAGTCTTTGTTTACATTTAGTCTTTTACATTTGCAGTCTTTGTTTACATTTAGTCTTTGTTTATATTTGTAGTTTTTTACATTTAGTGTCTCTGTTTACGTTTGATGTCTTTGTTTACATTTAGAGATTGCTTACTTTTAGAGTGTTTGTTTACATTTGTAATCTTTGTTTAAATTTGTTGTCCATGTTTACATTTAGAGTTTTTGCTTACATTTGTAGTCTTTGTTTACACTTAGACTTTTTTACATTTGTAGCCTTTGTTTACATTTAGAGTCTTTGTTTATATTTGCAGACTTTGTTTACATTAAGAGTCTGTTTATATTTATAGTCTTTGTTTACGTTCGTAGTCCTTTTTACATTTAGAGTCTTTTCTTACATTTGTAGTCTTTGTTTACTCTTAGTCTTTGTTTACATTTGTAGCCTTTGTTTACATTTCGAGTCTTTGTGTATATTTGCAGTCTTTGTTTACATTTCGAGTCTTTGTTTATATTTCGAGTATTTGTTTACGTTTGAAGTCTTTGTTTATATTTAGAGTTTGGTTACATTTAGAGTGTTTGTTTACATTTGTAGTCTTTGTTTACATTGGTAGTCTTTGTTACATTTGAGTCTTTGCTTACATTTAAAATCTTTGTTTACATTTAGAGTCTGTTTACATTTGTAGTCTTCGTTACATTTGTAGTCTTTGTTTACATTTACAGTCTCCGTTTACAGTTAGTCTTTGTTTACATTTAGAGTGTTTGTTTATATTTGTAGACTTTCTTTACATCTGTAGTCTTTGTTTATATTTAGCCTTTGTTTACATTTGCAGTCTTTGTTTACATTTAGTCTTTGTTTATATTTGTAGTTTTTTACATTTAGAGTCTTTGTTTATATTTGCAGTCTTTGTTTACATTAAGAGTCTGTTTATATTTATAGTCTTTGTTTACATTCGTAGTCCTTTTTACATTTAGAGTCATTGCTTACATTTATAGTCTCTGTTTACACTTAGTCTTTGTTTACATTTGTAGCCTTTGTTTACATTTAGAGTCTTTGTTTATATTTGCAGTCTTTGTTTACATTTCGAGTCTGTTTATATTTCGAGTATTTGTTTACGTTTGAAGTCTTCGTTTACATTTAGAGTTTGGTTACATTTAGAGTGTTTGTTTACATTTGTAGTCTTTGTTACATTTGTAGACTTTGTTTACATTTAGAGTCTTTGTTTACATTTGTAGTCTCTTTTGACAATTGCACTCTTTGTTTACATTTAGAGTTTGTTCCTGTTTAGAACATTTTTTTTACATTTGTAGTCTTAGAATCTGTTTACACTTTAGGTCTTTGTTTACATTTTGTCTTTGTTTACATTCGTAGTCCTTTTTACATTTAGAGTCATTGCTTACATTTATAGTCTTTTTTACATTTAGTCTTTGTTTATATTTGTAGCCTTTGTTTACATTTCGAGTCTTTGTTTATATATGCAGTCTTTGTTTACATTTCGAGTCTTTGTTTATATTTCGAGTATTTGTTTACGTTTGAAGTCTTTGTTTACATTTAGAGTTTGGTTACATTTAGAGTGTTTGTTTACATTGGTAGTCTTTGTTACATTTGTAGACTTTGTTTACATTTAGAGTCTTTGTTTACATTTGTAGTCTCTTTTGACAATTGCACTCTTTGTTTACATTTAGAGTTTGTTCCTGTTTAGAACATTTTTTTACATTTGTAGTCTTAGAATCTGTTTACACTTTAAGTCTTTGTTTACGTTTTGTCATTGTTTACATTTGTAGTCATTGTTTACTTTTGTAGACTTTGTTTACATTTGTAGTTTTTTACATTTTCAGTCTGTTTATACTATTTAGAATTTTTGTTTACATTTGTAGTCTTTGTTTATATTTGTAGTCATTGTTTATATTTGCAGTCTTTGTTTACATTAAGAGTCTGTTCATATTTATAGTCTTTGTTTACATTCGTAGTCCTTTTTACATTTAGAGTCTTTGCTTACATTTATAGTCTTTGTTTACACTTAGTCTTTGTTTACATTTGTAGCCTTTGTTTACATTTAGAGTCTTTGTTTATATTTGAAGTCTATGTATTTCGAGTCTTTGTTTAGAGTTCGAGTATTTGTTTACGTTTGAAGTCTTTGTTTACATTTAGAGTTTGGTTACATTTAGAGTGTTTGTTTACATTTGTAGTCTTTTTTTACATTGGTAGTCTTTTTTTACATTGGTAGTCTTTGTTTACATTGGTAGTCTTTGTTACATTTGCAGACTTTGTTTACATTTAGATTCTTTGTTTACATTTGTAGTCTCTTTTGACAATTGGACTCTTTGTTTACATTTAGAGTTTGTTCCTGTTTAGAGCATTTTTTTTACATTTGTAGTCTTAGAATCTGTTTACATTTTAACTCTTTGTTTATATTTTGTCATTGTTTACATTTGTAGTCTTTGTTTACTTTTGTAGACTTTGTTTACATTTGTAGTTTTGTACATTTTCAGTCTGTTTATACTATTTAGAATTTTTGTTTACATTTGTAGTCTTTGTTTATATTTGTAGTCATTGTTTATATTTGCAGTCTTTGTTTACATTAAGAGTCTGTTTATATTTATAGTCTTTGTTTACATTCGTAGTCCTTTTTACATTTAGAGTCTTTGCTTACATTTATAGCCTTTGTTTACACTTAGTCTTTGTTTACATTTGTAGCCTTTGTTTACATTTAGTCTTTATTTATATTTGCAATCTTTGTTTACATTCCGAGTGTTTGTTTATATTTCGAGTATTTGTTTACGTTTGAAGACTTTTTTTACATTTAGAGTTTATTTACATTTAGAGTGTTTGTTTACATTTGTAGTCTTTGTTTACATTGGTAGTCTTTGTTTACATTGGTAGACTTTGTTTACATTGGTAGTCTTTGTTACATTTGCAGACTTTGTTTACATTTAGATTCTTTGTTTACATTTGTAGTCTCTTTTGACAATTGTACTCTTTGTTTACATTTAGAGTTTGTTCCTGTTTAGAGCATTTTTTTACATTTGTAGTCTTAGAATCTGTTTACATTTTAAGTCTTTGTTTACATTTTATCATTGTTTACATTTGTAGTCATTTACTTTTGTAGAATTTGTTTACATTTGTATCTTTTTACATTTTCTGTCTTTTTATACTATTTAGAATTTTTGTTTACATTTGTAGTCTTTGTTTATATTTCTAGTCTTTGTTTACATTTAGAGTGTTTACATTTCTAGTGTTTGTTTACAATTAGAGTGTTTACATTTGTAGTCTTTGTTTACATTTAGTGTTTATTTATATTTGTAGACTTTCATTACATCTGTAGTTTTTGTTTATATTTAGTCTTTGTTTACATTTGCAGTCTTTGTTTACATTTAGTCTTTGTTTATATTTGTAGTTTTTTACATTTAGAGTCTCTGTTTACGTTTGATGTCTTTGTTTACATTTAGAGTTTGCTTACTTTTAGAGTATTTGTTTACATTTGTAATCTTTGTTTAAGTTTGTAGTCCTTGTTTACATTTAGAGTTTTTGCTTACATTTGTAGTCTTTGTTTACATTTAGACTTTTTTACATTTGTAGCCTTTGTTTACATTTAGAGTCTTTTTTTATATTTGCAGTCTTTGTTTACATTAAGAGTCTGTTTATATTTATAGTCTTTGTTTAAGTTCGTAGTCCTTTTTACATTTAGAGTCTTTGCTTACATTTGTTGTCTTTGTTTACTCTTAGTCTTTGTTTACATTTATAGCCTTTGTTTACATTTCGATTCTTTGTGTATATTTGCAGTCTTTGTTTACATTTCGAGTCTTTGTTTATATTTCGAGTATTTCTTTACGTTTGAAGTCTTTGTTTATATTTAGAGTTTGGTTACATTTAGAGTGTTTGTTTATATTTGTAGACTTTCTTTACATCTGTAGTCTTTGTTTATATTTAGTCTTTGTTTACATTTGCAGTCTTTGTTTACATTTAGTCTTTGTTTATATTTGTAGTTTTTTACATTTAGAGTCTTTGTTTATATTTGCAGTCTTTGTTTACATTAAGAGTCTGTTTATATTTATAGTCTTTGTTTACATTCGTAGTCCTTTTTACATTTAGAGTCATTGCTTACATTTATAGTCTTTGTTTACATTTGTAGCCTTTGTTTACATTTAGAGTCTTTGTTTATATTTGCAGTCTTTGTTTACATTTCGAGTCTGTTTATATTTCCAGTATTTGTTTACGTTTGAAGTCTTCGTTTACATTTAGAGTTTGGTTACATTTAGAGTGTTTGTTTACATTTGTAGTCTTTGTTTACATTGGTAGTCTTTGTTTACATTGGTAGTCTTTGTTACATTTGCAGACTTTGTTTACATTTAGATTCTTTGTTTACATTTGTAGTCTCTTTTGACAATTGTACTCTTTGTTTACATTTAGAGTTTGTTCCTGTTTAGAGCACTTTTTTTACATTTGTAGTCTTAGAATCTGTTTACATTTTAAGTCTTTGTTTACATTTTGTCTTTGTTTACATTCGTAGTCCTTTTTACATTTAGAGTCATTGCTTACATTTATAGACTTTTTTACACTTAGTCTTTGTTTATATTTGTAGCCTTTGTTTACATTTCGAGTCTTTGTTTATATATGCAGTCTTTGTTTACATTTCGAGTCTTTGTTTACATTTAGAGTTTGGTTACATTTAGAGTGTTTGTTTACATTGGTAGTCTTTGTTACATTTGTAGACTTTGTTTAAATTTAGAGTCTTTGTTTACATTTGTAGTCTCTTTTGACAATTGCACTCTTTGTTTACATTTAGAGCTTGTTCCTGTTTAGAACATTTTTTTACATTTGTAGTCTCAGAATCTGTTTACACTTTAAGTCTTTGTTTATGTTTTGTCATTGTTTACATTTGTATTCATTGTTTACTTTTGTAGACTTTGTTTACATTTGTAGTTTTTTACATTTTCAGTCTGTTTATACTATTTAGAATTTTTGTTTACATTTGTAGTCTTTGTATATATTTGTAGTCATTGTTTATATTTGCAGTCTTTGTTTACATTAAGAGTCTGTTTATATTTACAGTCTTTGTTTACATTCGTAGTCCTTTTTACATTTAGAGTCTTTGCTTACATTTATAGTCTTTGTTTACACTTAGTCTTTGTTTACATTTGTAGCCTTTGTTTACATTTAGAGTCTTTGTTTATATTTGCAGTCTATGTATTTCGAGTCTTTGTTTATATTTCGAGTATTTGTTTACGTTTGAAGTCTTTGTTTACGGTCTTTGGTTACATTTAGAGTGTTTGTTTACATTTGTAGTCTTTGTTTACATCGGTAGTCTTTGTTTACATTGGTAGTCTTTGTTACATTTGCAGACTTTGTTTACATTTAGATTCTTTGTTTACATTTGTAGTCTCTTTTGACAATTGTACTCTTTGTTTACATTTAGAGTTTGTTCCTGTTTAGAGCATTTTTTTACATTTGTAGTCTTAGAATCTGTTTACATTTTAAGTCTTTGTTTACATTTTATCATTGTTTACATTTGTAGTCATTTACTTTTGTAGACTTTGTTTACATTTGTATCTTTTTACATTTTCAGACTTTTTATACTATTTAGAATTTTTGTTTACATTTGTAGTCTTTGTTTATATTTGTAGTCATTGCTTACATTGAGTCTTTGCTTACATTTAAAATCTTTGTTTACATTTAGAGTCTGTTTACATTTGTAGTCTTTGTTACATTTGTAGTCTTTGTTTACATTTAGAGTCTCCGTTTACAGTTAGTCCTTGTTTACATTTAGAGTCTTCGTTTACATTTGTAGTCTTTTTCAAATTTAGAGTCTCTGTTTATATTTCTAGTCTTTGTTTACATTTAGAGTGTTTACATTTCTAGTGTTTGTTTACAATTAGAGTGTTTACATTTGTAGTCTTTGTTTACATGTAGAGTGTTTGTTTATATTTGTAGACTTTCTTTACATCTGTAGTCTTTGTTTACATTTAGTCTTGTTTTACATTTGCAGTCTTTTTTTACATTTAGTCTTTTTTTATATTTGTAGTTTTTTACATTTAGTGTCTCTGTTTACGTTTGATGTCTTTGTTTACATTTAGAGATTGCTTACTTTTAGAGTGTTTGTTTACATTTGTAATCTTTGTTTAAATTTGTTGTCCATGTTTACATTTAGAGTTTTTGCTTACATTTGTAGTCTTTGTTTACACTTAGACTTTTTTACATTTGTAGCCTTTGTTTACATTTAGAGTCTTTGTTTATATTTGCAGACTTTGTTTACATTAAGAGTCTGTTTATATTTATAGTCTTTGTTTACGTTCGTAGTCCTTTTTACATTTAGAGTCTTTTCTTACATTTGTAGTCTTTGTTTACTCTTAGTCTTTGTTTACATTTATAGCCTTTGTTTACATTTCGAGTCTTTGTGTATATTTGCAGACTTTGTTTACATTTCGAGTCTTTGTTTACATTTGTAGTCTCTTTTGACAATTGCACTCTTTGTTTACATTTAGAGTTTGTTCCTGTTTAGAACATTTTTTTACATTTGTAGTCTCAGAATCTGTTTACACTTTAAGTCTTTGTTTACGTTTTGTCATTGTTTACATTTGTATTCATTGTTTACTTTTGTAGACTTTGTTTACATTTGTAGTTTTTTACATTTTCAGTCTGTTTATACTATTTAGAATTTTTGTTTACATTTGTAGTCTTTGTTTATATTTGTAGTCATTGTTTATATTTGCAGTCTTTGTTTACATTAAGAGTCTGTTCATATTTATAGTCTTTGTTTACATTCGTAGTCCTTTTTACATTTAGAGTCTTTGCTTACATTTATAGCCTTTGTTTACATTTAGTCTTTATTTATATTTGCAATCTTTGTTTACATTCCGAGTCTTTGTTTATATTTCGAGTATTTGTTTACGTTTGAAGTCTTTTTTTACATTTAGAGTTTATTTACATTTAGAGTGTTTGTTTACATTTGTAGTCTTTGTTTACATTGGTAGTCTTTGTTTACATTGGTAGACTTTGTTTACATTGGTAGTCTTTGTTACATATGCAGACTTTGTTTACATTTAGATTCTTTGTTTACATTTGTAGTCTCTTTTGACAATTGTACTCTTTGTTTACATTTAGAGTTTGTTCCTGTTTAGAGCATTTTTTTACATTTGTAGTCTTAGAATCTGTTTACATTTTAAGTCTTTGTTTACATTTTATCATTGTTTACATTTGTAGTCATTTACTTTTGTAGAATTTGTTTACATTTGTATCTTTTTACATTTTCTGTCTTTTTATACTATTTAGAATTTTTGTTTACATTTGTAGTCTTTGTTTATATTTCTAGTCTTTGTTTACATTTAGAGTGTTTACATTTCTAGTGTTTGTTTACAATTAGAGTGTTTACATTTGTAGTCTTTGTTTACATTTAGAGTGTTTATTTATATTTGTAGACTTTCATTACATCTGTAGTTTTTGTTTATATTTAGTCTTTGTTTACATTTGCAGTCTTTGTTTACATTTAGTCTTGGTTTATATTTGTAGTTTTTTACATTTAGAGTCTCTGTTTACGTTTGATGTCTTTGTTTACATTTAGAGTTTGCTTACTTTTAGAGTATTTGTTTACATTTGTAATCTTTGTTTAAGTTTGTAGTCCTTGTTTACATTTAGAGTTTTTGCTTACATTTGTAGTCTTTGTTTACACTTAGACTTTTTTACATTTGTAGCCTTTGTTTACATTTCGAGTCTTTGTTTATATTTCGAGTATTTGTTTACGTTTGAAGTCTTTGTTTATATTTAGAGTTTGGTTACATTTAGAGTGTTTGTTTATATTTGTAGACTTTCTTTACATCTGTAGTCTTTGTTTATATTTAGTCTTTGTTTACATTTGCAGTCTTTGTTTACATTTAGTCTTTGTTTATATTTGTAGTTTTTTACATTTAGAGTCTTTGTTTATATTTGCAGTCTTTGTTTACATTAAGAGTCTGTTTATATTTATAGTCTTTGTTTACATTCGTAGTCCTTTTTACATTTAGAGTCATTGCTTACATTTATAGTCTTTGTTTACACTTAGTCTTTGTTTACATTTGTAGCCTTTGTTTACATTTAGAGTCTTTGTTTATATTTGCAGTCTTTGTTTACATTTCGAGTCTGTTTATATTTCCAGTATTTGTTTACGTTTGAAGTCTTCGTTTACATTTAGAGTTTGGTTACATTTAGAGTGTTTGTTTACATTTGTAGTCTTTGTTTACATTGGTAGTCTTTGTTTACATTGGTAGTCTTTGTTACATTTGCAGACTTTGTTTACATTTAGATTCTTTGTTTACATTTGTAGTCTCTTTTGACAATTGTACTCTTTGTTTACATTTAGAGTTTGTTCCTGTTTAGAGCACTTTTTTTACATTTGTAGTCTTAGAATCTGTTTACATTTTAAGTCTTTGTTTACATTTTGTCTTTGTTTACATTCGTAGTCCTTTTTACATTTAGAGTCATTGCTTACATTTATAGACTTTTTTACACTTAGTCTTTGTTTATATTTGTAGCCTTTGTTTACATTTCGAGTCTTTGTTTATATATGCAGTCTTTGTTTACATTTCGAGTCTTTGTTTACATTTAGAGTTTGGTTACATTTAGAGTGTTTGTTTACATTGGTAGTCTTTGTTACATTTGTAGACTTTGTTTACATTTAGAGTCTTTGTTTACATTTGTAGTCTCTTTTGACAATTGCACTCTTT
Organism: Salticus scenicus; assembly: GCA_963930645.1. Lineage (NCBI taxonomy): Eukaryota > Metazoa > Arthropoda > Arachnida > Araneae > Salticidae > Salticus > Salticus scenicus. The sequence goes on along the minus strand of CAWVNO010002262.1, from coordinate 118,622 downwards.
GTTTACATTTAGATTTTGTTCCTGTTTAGAACATTTTTTTACATTTGTAGTCTCAGAATCTGTTTACACTTTAAGTCTTTGTTTACGTTTTGTCATTGTTTACATTTGTATTCATTGTTTACTTTTGTAGACTTTGTTTACATTTGTAGTTTTTTACATTTTCAGTCTGTTTATACTATTTAGAATTTTTGTTTACATTTGTAGTCTTTGTATATATTTGTAGTCATTGTTTATATTTGCAAACTTTGTTTACATTAAGAGTCTGTTTATATTTACAGTCTTTGTTTACAATCGTAGTCCTTTTTACATTTAGAGTCTTTGCTTACATTTATAGTCTTTGTTTACACTTAGTCTTTGTTTACATTTGTAGCCTTTGTTTACATTTAGAGTCTTTGTTTATATTTTCAGTCTATGTATTTCGAGTCTTTGTTTATATTTCGAGTATTTGTTTACGTTTGAAGTCTTTGTTTACGGTCTTTGGTTACATTTAGAGTGTTTGTTTACATTTGTAGTCTTTGTTTACATCGGTAGTCTTTGTTTACATTGGTAGTCTTTGTTACATTTGCAGACTTTGTTTACATTTAGATTCTTTGTTTACATTTGTAGTCTCTTTTGACAATTGTACTCTTTGTTTACATTTAGAGTTTGTTCCTGTTTAGAGCATTTTTTTACATTTGTAGTCTTAGAATCTGTTTACATTTTAAGTCTTTGTTTACATTTTATCATTGTTTACATTTGTAGTCATTTACTTTTGTAGACTTTGTTTACATTTGTATCTTTTTACATTTTCAGACTTTTTATACTATTTAGAATTTTTGTTTACATTTGTAGTCTTTGTTTATATTTGTAGTCATTGCTTACATTGAGTCTTTGCTTACATTTAAAATCTTTGTTTACATTTAGAGTCTGTTTACATTTGTAGTCTTTGTTACATTTGTAGTCTTTGTTTACATTTAGAGTCTCCGTTTACAGTTAGTCCTTGTTTACATTTAGAGTCTCCGTTTACATTTGTAGTCTTTTTCAAATTTAGAGTCTCTGTTTATATTTCTAGTCTTTGTTTACATTTAGAGTGTTTACATTTCTAGTGTTTGTTTACAATTAGAGTGTTTACATTTGTAGTCTTTGTTTACATGTAGAGTGTTTGTTTATATTTGTAGACTTTCATTACATCTGTAGTCTTTGTTTACATTTAGTCTTGTTTTACATTTGCAGTCTTTGTTTACATTTAGTCTTTGTTTATATTTGTAGTTTTTTACATTTAGTGTCTCTGTTTACGTTTGATGTCTTTGTTTACATTTAGAGATTGCTTACTTTTAGAGTGTTTGTTTACATTTGTAATCTTTGTTTAAATTTGTTGTCCATGTTTACATTTAGAGTTTTTGCTTACATTTGTAGTCTTTGTTTACACTTAGACTTTTTTACATTTGTAGCCTTAGTTTACATTTAGAGTCTTTGTTTATATTTGCAGACTTTGTTTACATTAAGAGTCTGTTTATATTTATAGTCTTTGTTTACGTTCGTAGTCCTTTTTACATTTAGAGTCTTTTCTTACATTTGTAGTCTTTGTTTACTCTTAGTCTTTGTTTACATTTGTAGCCTTTGTTTACATTTCGAGTCTTTGTGTATATTTGCAGTCTTTGTTTACATTTCGAGTCTTTGTTTATATTTCGAGTATTTGTTTACGTTTGAAGTCTTTGTTTATATTTAGAGTTTGGTTACATTTAGAGTGTTTGTTTACATTTGTAGTCTTTGTTTACATTGGTAGTCTTTGTTACATTTGAGTCTTTGCTTACATTTAAAATCTTTGTTTACATTTAGAGTCTGTTTACATTTGTAGTCTTCGTTACATTTGTAGTCTTTGTTTACATTTACAGTCTCCGTTTACAGTTAGTCTTTGTTTACATTTAGAGTGTTTGTTTATATTTGTAGACTTTCTTTACATCTGTAGTCTTTGTTTATATTTAGCCTTTGTTTACATTTGCAGTCTTTGTTTACATTTAGTCTTTGTTTATATTTGTAGTTTTTTACATTTAGAGTCTTTGTTTATATTTGCAGTCTTTGTTTACATTAAGAGTCTGTTTATATTTATAGTCTTTGTTTACATTCGTAGTCCTTTTTACATTTAGAGTCATTGCTTACATTTATAGTCTCTGTTTACACTTAGTCTTTGTTTACATTTGTAGCCTTTGTTTACATTTAGAGTCTTTGTTTATATTTGCAGTCTTTGTTTACATTTCGAGTCTGTTTATATTTCGAGTATTTGTTTACGTTTGAAGTCTTCGTTTACATTTAGAGTTTGGTTACATTTAGAGTGTTTGTTTACATTTGTAGTCTTTGTTACATTTGTAGACTTTGTTTACATTTAGAGTCTTTGTTTACATTTGTAGTCTCTTTTGACAATTGCACTCTTTGTTTACATTTAGAGTTTGTTCCTGTTTAGAACATTTTTTTACATTTGTAGTCTTAGAATCTGTTTACACTTTAGGTCTTTGTTTACATTTTGTCTTTGTTTACATTCGTAGTCCTTTTTACATTTAGAGTCATTGCTTACATTTATAGTCTTTTTTACATTTAGTCTTTGTTTATATTTGTAGCCTTTGTTTACATTTCGAGTCTTTGTTTATATATGCAGTCTTTGTTTACATTTCGAGTCTTTGTTTATATTTCGAGTATTTGTTTACGTTTGAAGTCTTTGTTTACATTTAGAGTTTGGTTACATTTAGAGTGTTTGTTTACATTTGTAGTCTTTGTTACATTTGTAGACTTTGTTTACATTTAGAGTCTTTGTTTACATTTGTAGTCTCTTTTGACAATTGCACTCTTTGTTTACATTTAGAGTTTGTTCCTGTTTAGAACATTTTTTTACATTTGTAGTCTTAGAATCTGTTTACACTTTAAGTCTTTGTTTACGTTTTGTCATTGTTTACATTTGTAGTCATTGTTTACTTTTGTAGACTTTGTTTACATTTGTAGTTTTTTACATTTTCAGTCTGTTTATACTATTTAGAATTTTTGTTTACATTTGTAGTCTTTGTTTATATTTGTAGTCATTGTTTATATTTGCAGTCTTTGTTTACATTAAGAGTCTGTTCATATTTATAGTCTTTGTTTACATTCGTAGTCCTTTTTACATTTAGAGTCTTTGCTTACATTTATAGTCTTTGTTTACACTTAGTCTTTGTTTACATTTGTAGCCTTTGTTTACATTTAGAGTCTTTGTTTATATTTGAAGTCTATGTATTTCGAGTCTTTGTTTAGAGTTCAATATTTGTTTACGTTTGAAGTCTTTGTTTACATTTAAAGTTTGGTTACATTTAGAGTGTTTGTTTACATTTGTAGTCTTTTTTTACATTGGTAGTCTTTTTTTACATTGGTAGTCTTTGTTTACATTGGTAGTCTTTGTTACATTTGCAGACTTTGTTTACATTTAGATTCTTTGTTTACATTTGTAGTCTCTTTTGACAATTGGACTCTTTGTTTACATTTAGAGTTTGTTCCTGTTTAGAGCATTTTTTTTACATTTGTAGTCTTAGAATCTGTTTACATTTTAACTCTTTGTTTATATTTTGTCATTGTTTACATTTGTAGTCTTTGTTTACTTTTGTAGACTTTGTTTACATTTGTAGTTTTGTACATTTTCAGTCTGTTTATACTATTTAGAATTTTTGTTTACATTTGTAGTCTTTGTTTATATTTGTAGTCATTGTTTATATTTGCAGTCTTTGTTTACATTAAGAGTCTGTTTATATTTATAGTCTTTGTTTACATTCGTAGTCCTTTTTACATTTAGAGTCTTTGCTTACATTTATAGCCTTTGTTTACACTTAGTCTTTGTTTACATTTGTAGCCTTTGTTTACATTTAGTCTTTATTTATATTTGCAATCTTTGTTTACATTCCGAGTCTTTGTTTATATTTCGAGTATTTGTTTACGTTTGAAGACTTTTTTTACATTTAGAGTTTATTTACATTTAGAGTGTTTGTTTACATTTGTAGTCTTTGTTTACATTGGTAGTCTTTGTTTACATTGGTAGACTTTGTTTACATTGGTAGTCTTTGTTACATTTGCAGACTTTGTTTACATTTAGATTCTTTGTTTACATTTGTAGTCTCTTTTGACAATTGTACTCTTTGTTTACATTTAGAGTTTGTTCCTGTTTAGAGCATTTTTTTACATTTGTAGTCTTAGAATCTGTTTACATTTTAAGTCTTTGTTTACATTTTATCATTGTTTACATTTGTAGTCATTTACTTTTGTAGAATTTGTTTACATTTGTATCTTTTTACATTTTCTGTCTTTTTATACTATTTAGAATTTTTGTTTACATTTGTAGTCTTTGTTTATATTTCTAGTCTTTGTTTACATTTAGAGTGTTTACATTTCTAGTGTTTGTTTACAATTAGAGTGTTTACATTTGTAGTCTTTGTTTACATTTAGTGTTTATTTATATTTGTAGACTTTCATTACATCTGTAGTTTTTGTTTATATTTAGTCTTTGTTTACATTTGCAGTCTTTGTTTACATTTAGTCTTTGTTTATATTTGTAGTTTTTTACATTTAGAGTCTCTGTTTACGTTTGATGTCTTTGTTTACATTTAGAGTTTGCTTAATTTTAGAGTATTTGTTTACATTTGTAATCTTTGTTTAAGTTTGTAGTCCTTGTTTACATTTAGAGTTTTTGCTTACATTTGTAGTCTTTGTTTACATTTAGACTTTTTTACATTTGTAGCCTTTGTTTACATTTAGAGTCTTTTTTTATATTTGCAGTCTTTGTTTACATTAAGAGTCTGTTTATATTTATAGTCTTTGTTTAAGTTCGTAGTCCTTTTTACATTTAGAGTCTTTGCTTACATTTGTTGTCTTTGTTTACTCTTAGTCTTTGTTTACATTTATAGCCTTTGTTTACATTTCGATTCTTTGTGTATATTTGCAGTCTTTGTTTACATTTCGAGTCTTTGTTTATATTTCGAGTATTTCTTTACGTTTGAAGTCTTTGTTTATATTTAGAGTTTGGTTACATTTAGAGTGTTTGTTTATATTTGTAGACTTTCTTTACATCTGTAGTCTTTGTTTATATTTAGTCTTTGTTTACATTTGCAGTCTTTGTTTACATTTAGTCTTTGTTTATATTTGTAGTTTTTTACATTTAGAGTCTTTGTTTATATTTGCAGTCTTTGTTTACATTAAGAGTCTGTTTATATTTATAGTCTTTGTTTACATTCGTAGTCCTTTTTACATTTAGAGTCATTGCTTACATTTATAGTCTTTGTTTACATTTGTAGCCTTTGTTTACATTTAGAGTCTTTGTTTATATTTGCAGTCTTTGTTTACATTTCGAGTCTGTTTATATTTCCAGTATTTGTTTACGTTTGAAGTCTTCGTTTACATTTAGAGTTTGGTTACATTTAGAGTGTTTGTTTACATTTGTAGTCTTTGTTTACATTGGTAGTCTTTGTTTACATTGGTAGTCTTTGTTTACATTGGTAGTCTTTGTTACATTTGCAGACTTTGTTTACATTTAGATTCTTTGTTTACATTTGTAGTCTCTTTTGACAATTGTACTCTTTGTTTACATTTAGAGTTTGTTCCTGTTTAGAGCACTTTTTTTACATTTGTAGTCTTAGAATCTGTTTACATTTTAAGTCTTTGTTTACATTTTGTCTTTGTTTACATTCGTAGTCCTTTTTACATTTAGAGTCATTGCTTACATTTATAGACTTTTTTACACTTAGTCTTTGTTTATATTTGTAGCCTTTGTTTACATTTCGAGTCTTTGTTTATATATGCAGTCTTTGTTTACATTTCGAGTCTTTGTTTACATTTAGAGTTTGGTTACATTTAGAGTGTTTGTTTACATTGGTAGTCTTTGTTACATTTGTAGACTTTGTTTACATTTAGAGTCTTTGTTTACATTTGTAGTCTCTTTTGACAATTGCACTCTTTGTTTACATTTAGAGTTTGTTCCTGTTTAGAACATTTTTTTACATTTGTAGTCTCAGAATCTGTTTACACTTTAAGTCTTTGTTTATGTTTTGTCATTGTTTACATTTGTATTCATTGTTTACTTTTGTAGACTTTGTTTACATTTGTAGTTTTTTACATTTTCAGTCTGTTTATACTATTTAGAATTTTTGTTTACATTTGTAGTCTTTGTATATATTTGTAGTCATTGTTTATATTTACAGTCTTTGTTTACATTTGTAGTCTCTTTTGACAATTGTACTCTTTGTTTACATTTAGAGTTTGTTCCTGTTTAGAGCATTTTTTTTACATTTGTAGTCTTAGAATCTGTTTACATTTTAAGTCTTTGTTTACATTTTATCATTGTTTACATTTGTAGTCATTTACTTTTGTAGACTTTGTTTACATTTGTATCTTTTTACATTTTCAGACTTTTTATACTATTTAGAATTTTTGTTTACATTTGTAGTCTTTGTTTATATTTGTAGTCATTGCTTACATTGAGTCTTTGCTTACATTTAAAATCTTTGTTTACATTTAGAGTCTGTTTACATTTGTAGTCTTTGTTACATTTGTAGTCTTTGTTTACATTTAGAGTCTCCGTTTACAGTTAGTCCTTTTTTACATTTAGAGTCTTCGTTTACATTTGTAGTCTTTTTCAAATTTAGAGTCTCTGTTTATATTTCTAGTCTTTGTTTACATTTAGAGTGTTTACATTTCTAGTGTTTGTTTACAATTAGAGTGTTTACATTTGTAGTCTTTGTTTACATGTAGTGTGTTTGTTTATATTTGTAGACTTTCTTTACATCTGTAGTCTTTGTTTACATTTAGTCTTTTACATTTGCAGTCTTTGTTTACATTTAGTCTTTGTTTATATTTGTAGTTTTTTACATTTAGTGTCTCTGTTTACGTTTGATGTCTTTGTTTACATTTAGAGATTGCTTACTTTTAGAGTGTTTGTTTACATTTGTAATCTTTGTTTAAATTTGTTGTCCATGTTTACATTTAGAGTTTTTGCTTACATTTGTAGTCTTTGTTTACACTTACACTTTTTTACATTTTTAGCCTTTGTTTACATTTAGAGTCTTTGTTTATATTTGCAGACTTTGTTTACATTAAGAGTCTGTTTATATTTATAGTCTTTGTTTACGTTCGTAGTCCTTTTTACATTTAGAGTCTTTTCTTACATTTGTAGTCTTTGTTTACTCTTAGTCTTTGTTTACATTTATAGCCTTTGTTTACATTTCGAGTCTTTGTGTATATTTGCAGTCTTTGTTTACATTTCGAGTCTTTGTTTATATTTCGAGTATTTGTTTACGTTTGAAGTCTTTGTTTATATTTAGAGTTTGGTTACATTTAGAGTGTTTGTTTACATTTGTAGTCTTTGTTTACATTGGTAGTCTTTGTTACATTTGAGTCTTTGCTTACATTTAAAATCTTTGTTTACATTTAGAGTCTGTTTACATTTGTAGTCTTCGTTACATTTGTAGTCTTTGTTTACATTTACAGTCTCCGTTTACAGTTAGTCTTTGTTTACATTTAGAGTGTTTGTTTATATTTGTAGACTTTCTTTACATCTGTAGTCTTTGTTTATATTTAGTCTTTGTTTACATTTGCAGTCTTTGTTTACATTTAGTCTTTGTTTATATTTGTAGTTTTTTACATTTAGAGTCTTTGTTTATATTTGCAGTCTTTGTTTACATTAAGAGTCTGTTTATATTTATAGTCTTTGTTTACATTCGTAGTCCTTTTTACATTTAGAGTCATTGCTTACATTTATAGTCTCTGTTTACACTTAGTCTTTGTTTACATTTGTAGCCTTTGTTTACATTTAGAGTCTTTGTTTATATTTGCAGTCTTTGTTTACATTTCGAGTCTGTTTATATTTCGAGTATTTGTTTACGTTTAAGTCTTCGTTTACATTTAGAGTTTGGTTACATTTAGAGTGTTTGTTTACATTTGTAGTCTTTGTTACATTTGTAGACTTTGTTTACATTTAGAGTCTTTGTTTACAGTTGTAGTCTCTTTTGACAATTGCACTCTTTGTTTACATTTAGAGTTTGTTCCTGTTTAGAACATTTTTTTACATTTGTAGTCTTAGAATCTGTTTACACTTTAGGTCTTTGTTTACATTTTGTCTTTGTTTACATTCGTAGTCCTTTTTACATTTAGAGTCATTGCTTACATTTATAGTCTTTTTTACATTTAGTCTTTGTTTATATTTGTAGCCTTTGTTTACATTTCGAGTCTTTGTTTATATATGCAGTCTTTGTTTACATTTCGAGTCTTTGTTTATATTTCGAGTATTTGTTTACGTTTGAAGTCTTTGTTTACATTTAGAGGTTGGTTACATTTAGAGTGTTTGTTTACATTGGTAGTCTTTGTTACATTTGTAGACTTTGTTTACATTTAGAGTCTTTGTTTACATTTGTAGTCTCTTTTGACAATTGCACTCTTTGTTTACATTTAGAGTTTGTTCCTGTTTAGAACATTTTTTTACATTTGTAGTCTTAGAATCTGTTTACACTTTAAGTCTTTGTTTACGTTTTGTCATTGTTTACATTTGTAGTCATTGTTTACTTTTGTAGACTTTGTTTACATTTGTAGTTTTTTACATTTTCAGTCTGTTTATACTATTTAGAATTTTTGTTTACATTTGTAGTCTTTGTTTATATTTGTAGTCATTGTTTATATTTGCAGTCTTTGTTTACATTAAGAGTCTGTTCATATTTATAGTCTTTGTTTACATTCGTAGTCCTTTTTACATTTAGAGTCTTTGCTTACATTTATAGTCTTTGTTTACACTTAGTCTTTGTTTACATTTGTAGCCTTTGTTTACATTTAGAGTCTTTGTTTATATTTGCAGTCTATGTATTTCGAGTCTTTGTTTAGAGTTCGAGTATTTGTTTACGTTTGAAGTCTTTGTTTACATTTAGAGTTTGGTTACATTTAGAGTGTTTGTTTACATTTGTAGTCTTTTTTTACATTGGTAGTCTTTTTTTACATTGGTAGTCTTTGTTTACATTGGTAATCTTTGTTACATTTGCAGACTTTGTTTACATTTAGATTCTTTGTTTACATTTGTAGTCTCTTTTGACAATTGGACTCTTTGTTTACATTTAGAGTTTGTTCCTGTTTAGAGCATTTTTTTTACATTTGTAGTCTTAGAATCTGTTTACATTTTAAGTCTTTGTTTATATTTTGTCATTGTTTACATTTGTAGTCATTGTTTACTTTTGTAGACTTTGTTTACATTTGTAGTTTTGTACATTTTCAGTCTGTTTATACTATTTAGAATTTTTGTTTACATTTGTAGTCTTTGTTTATATTTGTAGTCATTGTTTATATTTGCAGTCTTTGTTTACATTAAGAGTCTGTTTAGATTTATAGTCTTTGTTTACATTCGTAGTCCTTTTTACATTTAGAGTCTTTGCTTACATTTATAGCCTTTGTTTACATTTAGTCTTTATTTATATTTGCAATCTTTGTTTACATTCCGAGTCTTTGTTTATATTTCGAGTATTTGTTTACGTTTGAAGTCTTTTTTTACATTTAGAGTTTATTTACATTTAGAGTGTTTGTTTACATTTGTAGTCTTTGTTTACATTGGTAGTCTTTGTTTACATTGGTAGACTTTGTTTACATTGGTAGTCTTTGTTACATTTGCAGACTTTGTTTACATTTAGATTCTTTGTTTACATTTGTAGTCTCTTTTGACAATTGTACTCTTTGTTTACATTTAGAGTTTGTTCCTGTTTAGAGCATTTTTTTACATTTGTAGTCTTAGAATCTGTTTACATTTTAAGTCTTTGTTTACATTTTATCATTGTTTACATTTGTAGTCATTTACTTTTGTAGAATTTGTTTACATTTGTATCTTTTTACATTTTCTGTCTTTTTATACTATTTAGAATTTTTGTTTACATTTGTAGTCTTTGTTTATATTTCTAGTCTTTGTTTACATTTAGAGAGTTTACATTTCTAGTGTTTGTTTACAATTAGAGTGTTTACATTTGTAGTCTTTGTTTACATTTAGAGTGTTTATTTATATTTGTAGACTTTCATTACATCTGTAGTTTTTGTTTATATTTAGTCTTTGTTTACATTTGCAGTCTTTGTTTACATTTAGTCTTTGTTTATATTTGTAGTTTTTTACATTTAGAGTCTCTGTTTACGTTTGATGTCTTTGTTTACATTTAGAGTTTGCTTACTTTCAGAGTATTTGTTTACATTTGTAATCTTTGTTTAAGTTTGTAGTCCTTGTTTACATTTAGAGTTTTTGCTTACATTTGTAGTCTTTGTTTACACTTAGACTTTTTTACATTTGTAGCCTTTGTTTACATTTAGAGTCTTTTTTTATATTTGCAGTCTTTGTTTACATTAAGAGTCTGTTTATATTTATAGTCTTTGTTTAAGTTCGTAGTCCTTTTTACATTTAGAGTCTTTGCTTACATTTGTTGTCTTTGTTTACTCTTAGTCTTTGTTTACATTTATAGCCTTTGTTTACATTTCGATTCTTTGTGTATATTTGCAGTCTTTGTTTACATTTCGAGTCTTTGTTTATATTTCGAGTATTTCTTTACGTTTGAAGTCTTTGTTTATATTTAGAGTTTGGTTACATTTAGAGTGTTTGTTTATATTTGTAGACTTTCTTTACATCTGTAGTCTTTGTTTATATTTAGTCTTTGTTTACATTTGCAGTCTTTGTTTACATTTAGAGTCTTTGTTTATATTTGCAGTCTTTGTTTACATTAAGAGTCTGTTTATATTTATAGTCTTTGTTTAAGTTCGTAGTCCTTTTTACATTTAGAGTCATTGCTTACATTTATAGTCTTTGTTTACACTTAGTCTTTGTTTACATTTGTAGCCTTTGTTTACATTTAGAGTCTTTGTTTATATTTGCAGTCTTTGTTTACATTTCGAGTCTGTTTATATTTCCAGTATTTGTTTACGTTTGAAGTCTTCGTTTACATTTAGAGTTTGGTTACATTTAGAGTGTTTGTTTACATTTGTAGTCTTTGTTTACATTGGTAGTCTTTGTTTACATTGGTAGTCTTTGTTACATTTGCAGACTTTGTTTACATTTAGATTCTTTGTTTACATTTGTAGTCTCTTTTGACAATTGTACTCTTTGTTTACATTTAGAGTTTGTTCCTGTTTAGAGCACTTTTTTTACATTTGTAGTCTTAGAATCTGTTTACATTTTAAGTCTTTGTTTACATTTTGTCTTTGTTTACATTCGTAGTCCTTTTTACATTTAGAGTCATTGCTTACATTTATAGGCTGTTTTACACTTAGTCTTTGTTTATATTTGTAGCCTTTGTTTACATTTCGAGTCTTTGTTTACATTTAGAGTTTGGTTACATTTAGAGTGTTTGTTTACATTGGTAGTCTTTGTTACATTTGTAGACTTTGTTTACATTTAGAGTCTTTGTTTACATTTGTAGTCTCTTTTGACAATTGCACTCTTTGTTTACATTTAGAGTTTGTTCCTGTTTAGAACATTTTTTTACATTTGTAGTCTCAGAATCTGTTTACACTTTAAGTCTTTGTTTACGTTTTGTCATTGTTTACATTTGTATTTATTGTTTACTTTTGTAGACTTTGTTTACATATGTAGTTTTTTACATTTTCAGTCTGTTTATACTATTTAGAATTTTTGTTTACATTTGTAGTCATTGTTTATATTTGCAGTCTTTGTTTACATTAAGAGTCTGTTTATATTTACAGTCTTTGTTTACATTCGTAGTCCTTTTTACATTTAGAGTCTTTGCTTACATTTATAGTCTTTGTTTACACTTAGTCTTTGTTTACATTTGTAGCCTTTGTTTACATTTAGAGTCTTTGTTTATATTTGCAGTCTATGTATTTCGAGTCTTTGTTTATATTTCGAGTATTTGTTTACGTTTGAAGTCTTTGTTTACGGTCTTTGGTTACATTTAGAGTGTTTGTTTACATTTGTAGTCTTTGTTTACATCGGTAGTCTTTGTTTACATTGGTAGTCTTTGTTACATTTGCAGACTTTGTTTACATTTAGATTCTTTGTTTACATTTGTAGTCTCTTTTGACAATTGTACTCTTTGTTTACATTTAGAGTTTGTTCCTGTTTAGAGCATTTTTTTACATTTGTAGTCTTAGAATCTGTTTACATTTTAAGTCTTTGTTTACATTTTATCATTGTTTACATTTGTAGTCATTTACTTTTGTAGACTTTGTTTACATTTGTATCTTTTTACATTTTCAGACTTTTTATACTATTTAGAATTTTTGTTTACATTTGTAGTCTTTGTTTATATTTGTAGTCATTGCTTACATTGAGTCTTTGCTTACATTTAAAATCTTTGTTTACATTTAGAGTCTGTTTACATTTGTAGTCTTTGTTACATTTGTAGTCTTTGTTTACATTTAGAGTCTCCGTTTACAGTTAGTCCTTGTTTACATTTAGAGTCTCCGTTTACATTTGTAGTCTTTTTCAAATTTAGAGTCTCTGTTTATATTTCTAGTCTTTGTTTACATTTAGAGTGTTTACATTTCTAGTGTTTGTTTACAATTAGAGTGTTTACATTTGTAGTCTTTGTTTACATGTAGAGTGTTTGTTTATATTTGTAGACTTTCTTTACATCTGTAGTCTTTGTTTACATTTAGTCTTGTTTTACATTTGCAGTCTTTTTTTACATTTAGTCTTTGTTTATATTTGTAGTTTTTTACATTTAGTGTCTCTGTTTACGTTTGATGTCTTTGTTTACATTTAGAGATTGCTTACTTTTAGAGTGTTTGTTTACATTTGTAATCTTTGTTTAAATTTGTTGTCCATGTTTACATTTAGAGTTTTTGCTTACATTTGTAGTCTTTGTTTACACTTAGACTTTTTTACATTTGTAGCCTTTGTTTACATTTAGAGTCTTTGTTTATATTTGCAGACTTTGTTTACATTAAGAGTCTGTTTATATTTATAGTCTTTGTTTACGTTCGTAGTCCTTTTTACATTTAGAGTCTTTTCTTACATTTGTAGTCTTTGTTTACTCTTAGTCTTTGTTTACATTTATAGCCTTTGTTTACATTTCGAGTCTTTGTGTATATTTGCAGTCTTTGTTTACATTTCGAGTCTTTGTTTATATTTCGAGTATTTGTTTACGTTTGAAGTCTTTGTTTATATTTAGAGTTTGGTTACATTTAGAGTGTTTGTTTACATTTGTAGTCTTTGTTTACATTGGTAGTCTTTGTTACATTTGAGTCTTTGCTTACATTTAAAATCTTTGTTTACATTTAGAGTCTGTTTACATTTGTAGTCTTCGTTACATTTGTAGTCTTTGTTTACATTTACAGTCTCCGTTTACAGTTAGTCTTTGTTTACATTTAGAGTGTTTGTTTATATTTGTAGACTTTCTTTACATCTGTAGTCTTTGTTTATATTTAGTCTTTGTTTACATTTGCAGTCTTTGTTTACATTTAGTCTTTGTTTATATTTGTAGTTTTTTACATTTAGAGTCTTTGTTTATATTTGCAGTCTTTGTTTACATTAAGAGTCTGTTTATATTTATAGTCTTTGTTTACATTCGTAGTCCTTTTTACATTTAGAGTCATTGCTTACATTTATAGTCTCTGTTTACACTTAGTCTTTGTTTACATTTGTAGCCTTTGTTTACATTTAGAGTCTTTGTTTATATTTGCAGTCTTTGTTTACATTTCGAGTCTGTTTATATTTCGAGTATTTGTTTACGTTTGAAGTCTTCGTTTACATTTAGAGTTTAGTTACATTTAGAGTGTTTGTTTACATTTGTAGTCTTTGTTACATTTGTAGACTTTGTTTACATTTAGAGTCTTTGTTTACATTTGTAGTCTCTTTTGACAATTGCACTCTTTGTTTACATTTAGAGTTTGTTCCTGTTTAGAACATTTTTTTACATTTGTAGTCTTAGAATCTGTTTACACTTTAGGTCTTTGTTTACATTTTGTCTTTGTTTACATTCGTAGTCCTTTTTACATTTAGAGTCATTGCTTACATTTATAGTCTTTTTTACATTTAGTCTTTGTTTATATTTGTAGCCTTTGTTTACATTTCGAGTCTTTGTTTATATATGCAGTCTTTGTTTACATTTCGAGTCTTTGTTTATATTTCGAGTATTTGTTTACGTTTGAAGTCTTTGTTTACATTTAGAGTTTGGTTACATTTGGAGTGTTTGTTTACATTTGTAGTCTTTTTTTACATTGGTAGTCTTTTTTTACATTGGTAGTCTTTGTTTACATTGGTAGTCTTTGTTACATTTGTAGACTTTGTTTACATTTAGAGTCTTTGTTTACATTTGTAGTCTCTTTTGACAATTGCACTCTTTGTTTACATTTAGAGTTTGTTCCTGTTTAGAACATTTTTTTACATTTGTAGTCTTAGAATCTGTTTACACTTTAAGTCTTTGTTTACGTTTTGTCATTGTTTACATTTGTAGTCATTGTTTACTTTTGTAGACTTTGTTTACATTTGTAGTTTTTTACATTTTCAGTCTGTTTATACTATTTAGAATTTTTGTTTACATTTGTAGTCTTTGTTTATATTTGTAGTCATTGTTTATATTTGCAGTCTTTGTTTACATTAAGAGTCTGTTCATATTTATAGTCTTTGTTTACATTCGTAGTCCTTTTTACATTTAGAGTCTTTGCTTACATTTATAGTCTTTGTTTACACTTAGTCTTTGTTTACATTTGTTGCCTTTGTTTACATTTAGAGTCTTTGTTTATATTTGCAGTCTATGTATTTCGAGTCTTTGTTTAGAGTTCGAGTATTTGTTTACGTTTGAAGTCTTTGTTTACATTTAGAGTTTGGTTACATTTAGAGTGTTTGTTTACATTTGTAGTCTTTTTTTACATTGGTAGTCTTTTTTTACATTGGTAGTCTTTGTTTACATTGGTAGTCTTTGTTAGATTTGCAGACTTTGTTTACATTTAGATTCTTTGTTTACATTTGTAGTCTCTTTTGACAATTGGACTCTTTGTTTACATTTAGAGTTTGTTCCTGTTTAGAGCATTTTTTTTACATTTGTAGTCTTAGAATCTGTTTACATTTTAAGTCTTTGTTTATATTTTGTCATTGTTTACATTTGTAGTCATTGTTTACTTTTGTAGACTTTGTTTACATTTGTAGTTTTGTACATTTTCAGTCTGTTTATACTATTTAGAATTTTTGTTTACATTTGTAGTCTTTGTTTATATTTGTAGTCATTGTTTATATTTGCAGTCTTTGTTTACATTAAGAGTCTGTTTATATTTATAGTCTTTGTGTACATTCGTAGTCCTTTTTACATTTAGAGTCTTTGCTTACATTTATAGCCTTTGTTTACACTTAGTCTTTGTTTACATTTGTAGCCTTTGTTTACATTTAGTCTTTATTTATATTTGCAATCTTTGTTTACATTCCGAGTCTTTGTTTATATTTCGAGTATTTGTTTACGTTTGAAGTCTTTTTTTACATTTAGAGTTTATTTACATTTAGAGTGTTTGTTTACATTTGTAGTCTTTGTTTACATTGGTAGTCTTTGTTTACATTGGTAGACTTTGTTTACATTGGTAGTCTTTGTTACATTTGCAGACTTTGTTTACATTTAGATTCTTTGTTTACATTTGTAGTCTCTTTTGACAATTGTACTCTTTGTTTACATTTAGAGTTTGTTCCTGTTTAGAGCATTTTTTTACATTTGTAGTCTTAGAATCTGTTTACATTTTAAGTCTTTGTTTACATTTTATCATTGTTTACATTTGTAGTCATTTACTTTTGTAGAATTTGTTTACATTTGTATCTTTTTACATTTTCTGTCTTTTTATACTATTTAGAATTTTTGTTTACATTTGTAGTCTTTGTTTATATTTCTAGTCTTTGTTTACATTTAGAGTGTTTACATTTCTAGTGTTTGTTTACAATTAGAGTGTTTACATTTGTAGTCTTTGTTTACATTTAGAGTGTTTATTTATATTTGTAGACTTTCATTACATCTGTAGTTTTTGTTTATATTTAGTCTTTGTTTACATTTGCAGTCTTTGTTTACATTTAGTCTTTGTTTATATTTGTAGTTTTTTACATTTAGAGTCTCTGATTACGTTTGATGTCTTTGTTTACATTTAGAGTTTGCTTACTTTTAGAGTATTTGTTTACATTTGTAATCTTTGTTTAAGTTTGTAGTCCTTGTTTACATTTAGAGTTTTTGCTTACATTTGTAGTCTTTGTTTACACTTAGACTTTTTTACATTTGTAGCCTTTGTTTACATTTAGAGTCTTTTTTTATATTTGCAGTCTTTGTTTACATTAAGAGTCTGTTTATATTTATAGTCTTTGTTTAAGTTCGTAGTCCTTTTTACATTTAGAGTCTTTGCTTACATTTGTTGTCTTTGTTTACTCTTAGTCTTTGTTTACATTTATAGCCTTTGTTTACATTTCGATTCTTTGTGTATATTTGCAGTCTTTGTTTACATTTCGAGTCTTTGTTTTTATATCGAGTATGTGTTTACGTTTGAAGTCTTTGTTTATATTTAGAGTTTGGTTACATTTAGAGTGTTTGTTTATATTTGTAGACTTTCTTTACATCTGTAGTCTTTGTTTATATTTAGTCTTTGTTTACATTTGCAGTCTTTGTTTACATTTAGTCTTTGTTTACATTTATAGCCTTTGTTTACATTTCGATTCTTTGTGTATATTTGCAGTCTTTGTTTACATTTCGAGTCTTTGTTTATATTTCGAGTATTTGTTTACGTTTGAAGTCTTTGTTTATATTTAGAGTTTGGTTACATTTAGAGTGTTTGTTTATATTTGTAGACTTTCTTTACATCTGTAGTCTTTGTTTATATTTAGTCTTTGTTTACATTTGCAGTCTTTGTTTACATTTAGTCTTTGTTTATATTTGTAGTTTTTTACATTTAGAGTCTTTGTTTATATTTGCAGTCTTTGTTTACATTAAGAGTCTGTTTATATTTATAGTCTTTGTTTACTTTCGTAGTCCTTTTTACATTTAGAGTCATTGCTTACATTTATAGTCTTTCTTTACACTTAGTCTTTGTTTACATTTGTAGCCTTTGTTTACATTTAGAGTCTTTGTTTATATTTGCAGTCTTTGTGTACATTTCGAGTCTGTTTATATTTCGAGTATTTGTTTACGTTTGAAGTCTTCGTTTACATTTAGAGTTTGGTTACATTTAGAGTGTTTGCTTACATTTGTAGTCTTTGTTACATTTGTAGACTTTGTTTACATTTAGAGTCTTTGTTTACATTTGTAGTCTCTTTTGACAATTGCACTCTTTGTTTACATTTAGAGTTTGTTCCTGTTTAGAACATTTTTTTACATTTGTAGTCTTAGAATCTGTTTACACTTTAGGTCTTTGTTTACATTTTGTCTTTGTTTACATTCGTAGTCCTTTTTACATTTAGAGTCATTGCTTACATTTATAGTCTTTTTTACATTTAGTCTTTGTTTATATTTGTAGCCTTTGTTTACATTTCGAGTCTTTGTTTATGTATGCAGTCTTTGTTTACATTTCGAGTCTTTGTTTATATTTCGAGTATTTGTTTACGTTTGAAGTCTTTGTTTACATTTAGAGTTTGGTTACATTTGGAGTGTTTGTTTACATTTGTAGTCTTTTTTTACATTGGTAGTCTTTTTTTACATTGGTAGTCTTTGTTTACATTGGTAGTCTTTGTTACATTTGTAGACTTTGTTTACATTTAGAGTCTTTGTTTACATTTGTAGTCTCTTTTGACAATTGCACTCTTTGTTTACATTTAGAGTTTGTTCCTGTTTAGAACATTTTTTTACATTTGTAGTCTTAGAATCTGTTTACACTTTAAGTCTTTGTTTACGTTTTGTCATTGTTTACATTTGTAGTCATTGTTTACTTTGGTAGACTTTGTTTACATTTGTAGTTTTTTACATTTTCAGTCTGTTTATACTATTTAGAATTTTTGTTTACATTTGTAGTCTTTGTTTATATTTGTAGTCATTGTTTATATTTGCAGTCTTTGTTTACATTAAGAGTCTGTTCATATTTATAGTCTTTGTTTACATTCGTAGTCCTTTTTACATTTAGAGTCTTTGCTTACATTTATAGTCTTTGTTTACACTTAGTCTTTGTTTACATTTGTTGCCTTTGTTTACATTTAGAGTCTTTGTTTATATTTGCAGTCTATGTATTTCGAGTCTTTGTTTAGAGTTCGAGTATTTGTTTACGTTTGAAGTCTTTGTTTACATTTAGAGTTTGGTTACATTTAGAGTGTTTGTTTACATTTGTAGTCTTTTTTTACATTGGTAGTCTTTTTTTACATTGGTAGTCTTTGTTTACATTGGTAGTCTTTGTTAGATTTGCAGACTTTGTTTACATTTAGATTCTTTGTTTACATTTGTAGTCTCTTTTGACAATTGGACTCTTTGTTTACATTTAGAGTTTGTTCCTGTTTAGAGCATTTTTTTTACATTTGTAGTCTTAGAATCTGTTTACATTTTAAGTCTTTGTTTATATTTTGTCATTGTTTACATTTGTAGTCATTGTTTACTTTTGTAGACTTTGTTTACATTTGTAGTTTTGTACATTTTCAGTCTGTTTATACTATTTAGAATTTTTGTTTACATTTGTAGTCTTTGTTTATATTTGTAGTCATTGTTTATATTTGCAGTCTTTGTTTACATTAAGAGTCTGTTTATATTTATAGTCTTTGTGTACATTCGTAGTCCTTTTTACATTTAGAGTCTTTGCTTACATTTATAGCCTTTGTTTACACTTAGTCTTTGTTTACATTTGTAGCCTTTGTTTACATTTAGTCTTTATTTATATTTGCAATCTTTGTTTACATTCCGAGTCTTTGTTTATATTTCGAGTATTTGTTTACGTTTGAAGTCTTTTTTTACATTTAGAGTTTATTTACATTTAGAGTGTTTGTTTACATTTGTAGTCTTTGTTTACATTGGTAGTCTTTGTTTACATTGGTAGACTTTGTTTACATTGGTAGTCTTTGTTACATTTGCAGACTTTGTTTACATTTAGATTCTTTGTTTACATTTGTAGTCTCTTTTGACAATTGTACTCTTTGTTTACATTTAGAGTTTGTTCCTGTTTAGAGCATTTTTTTACATTTGTAGTCTTAGAATCTGTTTACATTTTAAGTCTTTGTTTACATTTTATCATTGTTTACATTTGTAGTCATTTACTTTTGTAGAATTTGTTTACATTTGTATCTTTTTACATTTTCTGTCTTTTTATACTATTTAGAATTTTTGTTTACATTTGTAGTCTTTGTTTATATTTCTAGTCTTTGTTTACATTTAGAGTGTTTACATTTCTAGTGTTTGTTTACAATTAGAGTGTTTACATTTGTAGTCTTTGTTTACATTTAGAGTGTTTATTTATATTTGTAGACTTTCATTACATCTGTAGTTTTTGTTTATATTTAGTCTTTGTTTACATTTGCAGTCTTTGTTTACATTTAGTCTTTGTTTATATTTGTAGTTTTTTACATTTAGAGTCTCTGATTACGTTTGATGTCTTTGTTTACATTTAGAGTTTGCTTACTTTTAGAGTATTTGTTTACATTTGTAATCTTTGTTTAAGTTTGTAGTCCTTGTTTACATTTAGAGTTTTTGCTTACATTTGTAGTCTTTGTTTACACTTAGACTTTTTTACATTTGTAGCCTTTGTTTACATTTAGAGTCTTTTTTTATATTTGCAGTCTTTGTTTACATTAAGAGTCTGTTTATATTTATAGTCTTTGTTTAAGTTCGTAGTCCTTTTTACATTTAGAGTCTTTGCTTACATTTGTTGTCTTTGTTTACTCTTAGTCTTTGTTTACATTTATAGCCTTTGTTTACATTTCGATTCTTTGTGTATATTTGCAGTCTTTGTTTACATTTCGAGTCTTTGTTTTTATATCGAGTATGTGTTTACGTTTGAAGTCTTTGTTTATATTTAGAGTTTGGTTACATTTAGAGTGTTTGTTTATATTTGTAGACTTTCTTTACATCTGTAGTCTTTGTTTATATTTAGTCTTTGTTTACATTTGCAGTCTTTGTTTACATTTAGTCTTTGTTTACATTTATAGCCTTTGTTTACATTTCGATTCTTTGTGTATATTTGCAGTCTTTGTTTACATTTCGAGTCTTTGTTTATATTTCGAGTATTTGTTTACGTTTGAAGTCTTTGTTTATATTTAGAGTTTGGTTACATTTAGAGTGTTTGTTTATATTTGTAGACTTTCTTTACATCTGTAGTCTTTGTTTATATTTAGTCTTTGTTTACATTTGCAGTCTTTGTTTACATTTAGTCTTTGTTTATATTTGTAGTTTTTTACATTTAGAGTCTTTGTTTATATTTGCAGTCTTTGTTTACATTAAGAGTCTGTTTATATTTATAGTCTTTGTTTACTTTCGTAGTCCTTTTTACATTTAGAGTCATTGCTTACATTTATAGTCTTTCTTTACACTTAGTCTTTGTTTACATTTGTAGCCTTTGTTTACATTTAGAGTCTTTGTTTATATTTGCAGTCTTTGTGTACATTTCGAGTCTGTTTATATTTCGAGTATTTGTTTACGTTTGAAGTCTTCGTTTACATTTAGAGTTTGGTTACATTTAGAGTGTTTGCTTACATTTGTAGTCTTTGTTACATTTGTAGACTTTGTTTACATTTAGAGTCTTTGTTTACATTTGTAGTCTCTTTTGACAATTGCACTCTTTGTTTACATTTAGAGTTTGTTCCTGTTTAGAACATTTTTTTACATTTGTAGTCTTAGAATCTGTTTACACTTTAGGTCTTTGTTTACATTTTGTCTTTGTTTACATTCGTAGTCCTTTTTACATTTAGAGTCATTGCTTACATTTATAGTCTTTTTTACACTTAGTCTTTGTTTATATTTGTAGCCTTTGTTTACATTTCGAGTCTTTGTTTATATATGCAGTCTTTGTTTACATTTCGAGTCTTTGTTTATATTTCGAGTATTTGTTTACGTTTGAAGTCTTTGTTTACATTTAGAGTTTGGTTACATTTAGAGTGTTTGTTTACATTGGTAGTCTTTGTTACATTTGTAGACTTTGTTTACATTTAGAGTTTGTTCCTGTTTAGAACATTTTTTTACATTTGTAGTCTTAGAATCTGTTTACACTTTAAGTCTTTGTTTACGTTTTGTCATTGTTTACATTTGTAGTCATTGTTTACTTTTGTAGACTTTGTTTACATTTGTAGTTTTTTACATTTTCAGTCTGTTTATACTATTTAGAATTTTTGTTTACATTTGTAGTCTTTGTTTATATTTGTAGTCATTGTTTATATTTGCAGTCTTTGTTTACATTAAGAGTCTGTTTATATTTATAGTATTTGTTTACATTCGTAGTCCTTTTTACATTTAGAGTCTTTGCTTACATTTATAGTCTTTGTTTACACTTAGTCTTTGTTTACATTTGTAGCCTTTGTTTACATTTAGAGTCTTTGTTTATATTTGCAGTCTATGTATTTCGAGTCTTTGTTTATATTTCGAGTATTTGTTTACGTTTGAAGTCTTTGTTTACATTTAGAGTTTGGTTACATTTAGAGTGTTTGTTTACATTTGTAGTCTTTGTTTACATTGGTAGTCTTTGTTTACATTGGTAGTCTTTGTTACATTTGCAGACTTTGTTTACATTTAGATTCTTTGTTTACATTTGTAGTCTCTTTTGACAATTGTACTCTTTGTTTACATTTTGAGTTTGTTCCTGTTTAGAGCATTTTTTTTTACATTTGTAGTCTTAGAATCTGTTTACATTTTAAGTCTTTGTTTATATTTTGTCATTGTTTACATTTGTAGTCATTGTTTACTTTTGTAGACTTTGTTTACATTTGTAGTTTTGTACATTTTCAGTCTGTTTATACTATTTAGAATTTTTGTTTACATTTGTAGTCTTTGTTTATATTTGTAGTCATTGTTTATATTTGCAGTCTTTGTTTACATTAAGAGTCTGTTTATATTTATAGTCTTTGTTTACATTCGTAGTCCTTCTTACATTTAGAGTCTTTGCTTACATTTATAGCCTTTGTTTACACTTAGTCTTTGTTTACATTTAGTCTTTGTTTATATTTGCAATCTTTGTTTACATTCCGAGTCTTTGTTTATATTTCGAGTATTTGTTTACGTTTGAAGTCTTTGTTTACATTTAGAGTTTATTTATATTTAGAGTGTTTGTTTACATTTGTAGTCTTTGTTTACATTGGTAGTCTTTGTTTACATTGGTAGTCTTTGTTTACATTGGTAGTCTTTGTTACATTTGCAGACTTTGTTTACATTTAGATTCTTTGTTTACATTTGTAGTCTCTTTTGACAATTGTACTCTTTGTTTACATTTAGAGTTTGCTCCTGTTTAGAGCATTTTTTTACATTTGTAGTCTTAGAATCTGTTTACATTTTAAGTCTTTGTTTACATTTTATCATTGTTTACATTTGTAGTCATTTACTTTTGTAGACTTTGTTTACATTTGTATCTTTTTACATTTTCTGTCTTTTTATACTATTTAGAATTTTTGTTTACATTTGTAGTCTTTGTTTATATTTGTAGTCATTGCTTACATTGAGTCTTTGCTTACATTTAAATTCTCTGTTTACATTTAGAGTCTGTTTAAATTTGTAGTCTTTGTTACATTTGTACTCTTTGTTTACATTTAGAGTCTCCGTTTACAGTTAGTCCTTGTTTACATTTAGAGTCTCCGTTTACATTTGTAGTCTTTTTCAAATTTAGAGTCTCTGTTTATATTTGTAGTCTTTGTTTACATTTAGAGTGTTTACATTTCTAGTGTTTGTTTACAATTAGAGTGTTTACATTTGTAGTCTTTGTTTACATGTAGAGTGTTTGTTTATATTTGTAGACTTTCTTTGCATCTGTAGTCTTTGTTTACATTTAGTCTTTGTTTACATTTAGTCTGTTTATATTTGTAGTTTTTTACATTTAGAGTCTCTGTTTACGTTTGATGTCTTTGTTTACATTTAGAGTTTGTTTACTTTTAGAGTGTTTATTTACATTTGTAATCTTTGTTTAAGTTTGTAGTCCTTGTTTACATTTAGAGTTTTTGCTTACATTTGTAGTCTATGTTTACACTTACACTTTTTTACATTTGTAGCCTTTGTTTACATTTAGAGTCTTTGTTTATATTTGCAGTCTTTGTTTACATTAAGAGTCTGTTTATATTTATAGTCTTTGTTTACGTTCGTAGTCCTTTCTACATTTAGAGTCTTTGCTTACATTTATAGTCTTTGTTTACACTTAGTCTTTGTTTACATTTGTAGCCTTTGTTTATATTTAGAGTCTTTGTTTATATATGCAGTCTTTGTTTACATTTCGAGTCTTTGTTTATAATACGAGTATTTATTTACGTTTGAAGTCTTTGTTTACATTTAGAGTGTTTGTTTACATTTGTAGTCTTTGTTTACATTGGTAGTCTTTGTTACATTTGTAGACTTTGTTTACATTTAGAGTCTTTGTTTACATTTGTAGTCTCTTTTGACAATTGCACTCTTTGTTTACATTTAGAGTTTGTTCCTGTTTAGAGCATTTTTTTACATTTGCAGTCTTAGAATCTGTTTACATTTTGTCATTGTTTACATTTGTAGTCATTGTTTACTTTTGTAGACTTTGTTTACATTTGTAGTTTTTTACATTTTCAGTCTGTTTATACTATTTAGAATTTTTGTTTACATTTGTAGTCTTTGTTTATATTTGTAGTCATTGTTTATATTTGCAGTCTTTGTTTACATTAAGAGTCTGTTTATATTTATAGTCTTTGTTTACATTCGTAGTCCTTTTTACATTTAGAGTCTTTGTTTGCATTTATATTCTTTGTTTACACTTAGTCATTGTTTACTTTTGTAGCCTTTGTTTACATTTAGAGTCTTTATTTATATTTGCAGTCTTTGTTTACATTCCGAGTCTTTGTTTATATTTCGAGTATTTGTTTACGTTTGAAGTCTTTGTTTACATTTAGAGTGGTTACATTTAGAGTGTTTGTTTACATTTGTAGTGTTTGTTTACATTGGTAGTCTTTGTTTACATTGGTAGTGTTTGTTACATTTGCAGACTTTGTTTACATTTAGATTCTTTGTTTACATTTGTAGTCTCTTTTGACAATTGTACTCTTTGTTTACATTTAGAGTTTGTTCCTGTTTAGAGCACTTTTTTTACATTTGTAGTCTTAGAATCTGTTTACATTTTAAGTCCTTGTTTACATTTTATCATTGTTTACATTTGTAGTCATTGTTTACTTTTGTAGACTTTATTTACATTTGTATTTTTTTACATTTTCAGTCTTTTTATACTATTTAGAATTTTTGTTTACATTTGTAGTCTTTGTTTATATTTGTAGTCATTGCTTACATCTAGTCTTTGCTTACATTTAAAATCTTTGTTTACATTTAGAGTCTGTTTACATTTGTAGTCTTTGTTACATTTGTAGTCTTTGTTTACATTTAGAGTCTCCGTTTACATTTGTAGTCTTTTTCAAATTTAGAGTCTCTGTTTATATTTCTAGTCTTTAATTACATTTAGAGTGTTTACATTTCTAGTGTTTGTTTACAATTAGAGTGTTTACATTTGTAGTCTTTGTTTACATTTAGTGTTTGTTTATATTTGTAGACTTTCTTTACATCTGTAGTCTTTGTTTACATTTGCAGTCTTTGTTTACATTTAGTCTTTGTTTATATTTGTAGTTATTTATATTTAGAGTCTCTGTTTACGTTTGATGTCTTTGTTTACATTTAGATTTTGCTTACTTTTAGAGTGTTTGTTTACATTTGTAGTCTTAGTTTACATTGGTAGTCTTTGTTACATATGTAGAGTTTGTTTATCTTTCTAGTCTTTTTACATTTGCAGTGTTTGTTTACATTTGTTGTCTTTGTTTACATTTAGAGTTTATTTTCATTGTAGTCTTTGTTTTCATTTTGTATAAATACATATAGAATCTCCGTTTATTCTTTAACTTTCTTGTCACCATGGAAGCCTCTGCGCAAGTGCGGATTCGACGAGTCCACCAATAAAATAGGGGAGACAAGGTTCAGAGAAAATAAGCGATAAGGGAATGCCGAATGACTGGATGTTTACTAAATTCAAATCTGTAAGTCAACTTGGAAACACTCCAAGATTTTCCACTCGTCCTCACTGCTAGGCATAGAGAACGTGGTTACACTATACATTTGTAGTCTTTGTTCAAATTAAGACTCTGTTTATATTTGAAGTCTTTGTTTACATTTAGAGACATTGTTTACATTTGTAGTCTACGTTAACATTTGTTGTCTTTGTTTATATTTAGAGACAGTTTAGTTAGAGTTTTTGTTTACATTTGTAATCTTTAATTGCATTTAGAGTCTCACTTTTCATCTGTACTCTATTTACAATTTTAGACTGTCTACATTTAGAGTCTATGTTATACGTTTGAAGTCTTTCTTTGCATTTAGAGTGTTTTTATCGCAGTCTTTGTTTATATTTAGAGTGTTTACATTTCTAGTGTTTGTTTACAATTAGAGTGTTTACATTTGTAGTCTTTGCTTACATTTAGAGTGTTTGTTTATATTTGTAGACTTTCTTTACATCTGTAGTCTTTGTTTACATTTAGTCTTTGTTTACATTTGCAGTGTTTGTTTACATTAAGAGTCTGTTTATATTTATAGTCTTTGTTTACATTTGTAGCCTTTGTTTACATTTAGAGTCTTTGTTTTGTTTACATTGGTAGTCTTTGTTTACATTGGTAGTCTTTGTTACATTTGCAGACTTTGTTTACATTTAGATTCTTTGTTTACATTTGTAGTCTCTTTTGACAATTGTACTCTTTGGTACTACATTTAGAGTTTGTTCCTGTTTAGAACATTTTTTTACATTTGTAGTCTTAGAATCTGTTTACACTTTGTCTTTGTTTACGTTTTGTCATTGTTTACATTTGTAGTCATTGTTTACTTTTGTAGACTTTGTTTACATTTGTAGTTTTTTACATTTTCAGTCTGTTTATACTATTTAGAATTTTTGTTTACATTTGTAGTCTTTGTTTATATTTGTAGTCATTGTTTATATTTGCAGTCTTTGTTTACATTAAGAGTCTGTTTATATTTATAGTCTCTGTTTACATTCGTAGTCCTTTTTACATTTAGAGTCTTTGCTTACATTTATAGTCTTTGTTTACACTTAGCCTTTGTTTACATTTGTAGCCTTTGTTTACATTTAGAGTCTTTGTTTATATTTGCAGTCTATGTATTTCGAGTCTTTGTTTAGAGTTTTTAGAGTTCGAGTATTTGTTTACGTTTGAAGTCTTAGTTTACATTTAGAGTTTGTTTACATTTAGAGTGTTTGTTTACATTTGTAGTCTTTTTTTACATTGGTAGTCTTTGTTTACATTGGTAGTCTTTGTTACATTTGCTGACTTTGTTTACATTTAGATTCTTTGTTTACATTTGTAGTCTCTTTTGACAATTGTACTCTTTGTTTACATTTAGAGTTTGTTCCTGTTTAGAGCATTTTTTTACATTTGTAGTCTTAGAATCTGTTTACATTTTAAGTCTTTGTTTACATTTTATCATTGTTTACATTTGTAGTCATTTACTTTTGTAGAATTTGTTTACATTTGTATCTTTTTACATTTTCTGTCTTTTTATACTATTTAGAATTTTTGTTTACATTTGTAGTCTTTGTTTATATTTCTAGTCTTTGTTTACATTTAGAGTGTTTACATTTCTAGTGTTTGTTTACAATTAGAGTGTTTACATTTGTAGTCTTTGTTTACATTTAGAGTGTTTATTTATATTTGTAGACTTTCATTACATCTGTAGTTTTTGTTTATATTTAGTCTTTGTTTACATTTGCAGTCTTTGTTTACATTTAGTCTTGGTTTATATTTGTAGTTTTTTACATTTAGAGTCTCTGTTTACGTTTGATGTCTTTGTTTACATTTAGAGTTTGCTTACTTTTAGAGTATTTGTTTACATTTGTAATCTTTGTTTAAGTTTGTAGTCCTTGTTTACATTTAGAGTTTTTGCTTACATTTGTAGTCTTTGTTTACACTTAGACTTTTTTACATTTGTAGCCTTTGTTTACATTTAGAGTCTTTTTTTATATTTGCAGTCTTTGTTTACATTAAGAGTCTGTTTATATTTATAGTCTTTGTTTAAGTTCGTAGTCCTTTTTACATTTAGAGTCTTTGCTTACATTTGTTGTCTTTGTTTACTCTTAGTCTTTGTTTACATTTATAGCCTTTGTTTACATTTCGATTCTTTGTGTATATTTGCAGTCTTTGTTTACATTTCGAGTCTTTGTTTATATTTCGAGTATTTGTTTACGTTTGAAGTCTTTGTTTATATTTAGAGTTTGGTTACATTTAGAGTGTTTGTTTATATTTGTAGACTTTCTTTACATCTGTAGTCTTTGTTTATATTTAGTCTTTGTTTACATTTGCAGTCTTTGTTTACATTTAGTCTTTGTTTATATTTGTAGTTTTTTACATTTAGAGTCTTTGTTTATATTTGCAGTCTTTGTTTACATTAAGAGTCTGTTTATATTTATAGTCTTTGTTTACATTCGTAGTCCTTTTTACATTTAGAGTCATTGCTTACATTTATAGTCTTTGTTTACACTTAGTCTTTGTTTACATTTGTAGCCTTTGTTTACATTTAGAGTCTTTGTTTATATTTGCAGTCTTTGTTTACATTTCGAGTCTGTTTATATTTCCAGTATTTGTTTACGTTTGAAGTCTTCGTTTACATTTAGAGTTTGGTTACATTTAGAGTGTTTGTTTACATTTGTAGTCTTTGTTTACATTGGTAGTCTTTGTTTACATTGGTAGTCTTTGTTACATTTGCAGACTTTGTTTACATTTAGATTCTTTGTTTACATTTGTAGTCTCTTTTGACAATTGTACTCTTTGTTTACATTAAGAGTTTGTTCCTGTTTAGAGCACTTTTTTTACATTTGTAGTCTTAGAATCTGTTTACATTTTAAGTCTTTGTTTACATTTTGTCTTTGTTTACATTCGTAGTCCTTTTTACATTTAGAGTCATTGCTTACATTTATAGACTTTTTTACACTTAGTCTTTGTTTATATTTGTAGCCTTTGTTTACATTTCGAGTCTTTGTTTATATATGCAGTCTTTGTTTACATTTCGAGTCTTTGTTTACATTTAGAATTTGGTTACATTTAGAGTGTTTGTTTACATTGGTAGTCTTTGTTACATTTGTAGACTTTGTTTACATTTAGAGTCTTTGTTTACATTTGTAGTCTCTTTTGACAATTGCACTCTTTGTTTACATTTAGAGTTTGTTCCTGTTTAGAACATTTTTTTACATTTGTAGTCTCAGAATCTGTTTACACTTTAAGTCTTTGTTTACGTTTTGTCATTGTTTACATTTGTATTCATTGTTTACTTTTGTAGACTTTGTTTACATTTGTAGTTTTTTACATTTTCAGTCTGTTTATACTATTTAGAATTTTTGTTTACATTTGTAGTCTTTGTATATATTTGTAGTCATTGTTTATATTTGCAGTCTTTGTTTACATTAAGAGTCTGTTTATATTTACAGTCTTTGTTTACAATCGTAGTCCTTTTTACATTTAGAGTCTTTGCTTACATTTATAGTCTTTGTTTACACTTAGTCTTTGTTTACATTTGTAGCCTTTGTTTACATTTAGAGTCTTTGTTTATATTTTCAGTCTATGTATTTCGAGTCTTTGTTTATATTTCGAGTATTTGTTTACGTTTGAAGTCTTTGTTTACGGTCTTTGGTTACATTTAGAGTGTTTGTTTACATTTGTAGTCTTTGTTTACATCGGTAGTCTTTGTTTACATTGGTAGTCTTTGTTACATTTGCAGACTTTGTTTACATTTAGATTCTTTGTTTACATTTGTAGTCTCTTTTGACAATTGTACTCTTTGTTTACATTTAGAGTTTGTTCCTGTTTAGAGCATTTTTTTACATTTCTTGTCTTAGAATCTGATTACATTTTAAGTCTTTGTTTATATTTTGTCATTGTTTACATTTGTAGTCATTGTTTACTTTTGTAGACTTTGTTTACATTTGTAGTTTTTTACATTTTCAGTCTGTTTATACTATTTAGAATTTTTGTTTACATTTGTAGTCTTTGTTTATATTTGTAGTCATTGTTTATATTTGCAGTCTTTGTTTACATTAACAGTGTTTATATTTATAGTCTTTGTTTACATTCGTAGTCCTTTTTACATTTAGAGTCTTTGCTTACATTTATAGCCTTTGTTTACACTTAGTCTCTGTTTACATTTGTAGCCTTTGTTTACATTTAGTCTTTGTTTATATTTGCAATCTTTGTTTACATACCGAGTCTTTGTTTACATTGGTAGTCTTTGTTACATTTGCAGACTTTGTTTACATTTAGATTCTTTGTTTACATTTGTAGTCTCTTTTGACAATTGTACTCTTTGTTTACATTTAGAATTTGTTCCTGTTTAGAGCATTTTTTTACATTTGTAGTCTTAGAATCTGTTTACATTTTAAGTCTTTGTTTACATTTTATCATTGTTTACATTTGTAGTCATTTACTTTTGTAGACTTTGTTTACATTTGTATCTTTTTACATTTTCAGACTTTTTATACTATTTAGAATTTTTGTTTACATTTGTAGTCTTTGTTTATATTTGTAGTCATTGCTTACATTGAGTCTTTGCTTACATTTAAAATCTTTGTTTACATTTAGAGTCTGTTTACATTTGTAGTCTTTGTTACATTTGTAGTCTTTGTTTACATTTAGAGTCTCCGTTTACAGTTAGTCCTTGTTTACATTTAGAGTCTCCGTTTACATTTGTAGTCTTTTTCAAATTTAGAGTCTCTGTATATATTTCTAGTCTTTGTTTACATTTAGAGTGTTTACATTTCTAGTGTTTGTTTACAATTAGAGTGTTTACATTTGTAGTCTTTGTTTACATGTAGAGTGTTTGTTTATATTTGTAGACTTTCATTACATCTGTAGTCTTTGTTTACATTTAGTCTTGTTTTACATTTGCAGTCTTTGTTTACATTTAGTCTTTGTTTATATTTGTAGTTTTTTACATTTAGTGTCTCTGTTTACGTTTGATGTCTTTGTTTACATTTAGAGATTGCTTACTTTTAGAGTGTTTGTTTACATTTGTAATCTTTGTTTAAATTTGTTGTCCATGTTTACATTTAGAGTTTTTGCTTACATTTGTAGTCTTTGTTTACACTTAGACTTTTTTACATTTGTAGCCTTTGTTTACATTTAGAGTCTTTGTTTATATTTGCAGACTTTGTTTACATTAAGAGTCTGTTTATATTTATAGTCTTTGTTTACGTTCGTAGTCCTTTTTACATTTAGAGTCTTTTCTTACATTTGTAGTCTTTGTTTACTCTTAGTCTTTGTTTACATTTGTAGCCTTTGTTTACATTTCGAGTCTTTGTGTATATTTGCAGTCTTTGTTTACATTTCGAGTCTTTGTTTATATTTCGAGTATTTGTTTACGTTTGAAGTCTTTGTTTATATTTAGAGTTTGGTTACATTTAGAGTGTTTGTTTACATTTGTAGTCTTTGTTTACATTGGTAGTCTTTGTTACATTTGAGTCTTTGCTTACATTTAAAATCTTTGTTTACATTTAGAGTCTGTTTACATTTGTAGTCTTCGTTACATTTGTAGTCTTTGTTTACATTTACAGTCTCCGTTTACAGTTAGTCTTTGTTTACATTTAGAGTGTTTGTTTATATTTGTAGACTTTCTTTACATCTGTAGTCTTTGTTTATATTTAGCCTTTGTTTACATTTGCAGTCTTTGTTTACATTTAGTCTTTGTTTATATTTGTAGTTTTTTACATTTAGAGTCTTTGTTTATATTTGCAGTCTTTGTTTACATTAAGAGTCTGTTTATATTTATAGTCTTTGTTTACATTCGTATTCCTTTTTACATTTAGAGTCATTGCTTACATTTATAGTCTCTGTTTACACTTAGTCTTTGTTTACATTTGTAGCCTTTGTTTACATTTAGAGTCTTTGTTTATATTTGCAGTCTTTGTTTACATTTCGAGTCTGTTTATATTTCGAGTATTTGTTTACGTTTGAAGTCTTCGTTTACATTTAGAGTTTGGTTACATTTAGAGTGTTTGTTTACATTTGTAGTCTTTGTTACATTTGTAGACTTTGTTTACATTTAGAGTCTTTGCTTACATTTGTAGTCTCTTTTGACAATTGCACTCTTTGTTTACATTTAGAGTTTGTTCCTGTTTAGAACATTTTTTTTACATTTGTAGTCTTAGAATCTGTTTACACTTTAGGTCTTTGTTTACATTTTGTCTTTGTTTACATTCGTAGTCCTTTTTACATTTAGAGTCATTGCTTACATTTATAGTCTTTTTTACATTTAGTCTTTGTTTATATTTGTAGCCTTTGTTTACATTTCGAGTCTTTGTTTATATATGCAGTCTTTGTTTACATTTCGAGTCTTTGTTTATATTTCGAGTATTTGTTTACGTTTGAAGTCTTTGTTTACATTTAGAGTTTGGTTACATTTAGAGTGTTTGTTTACATTGGTAGTCTTTGTTACATTTGTAGACTTTGTTTACATTTAGAGTCTTTGTTTACATTTGTAGTCTCTTTTGACAATTGCACTCTTTGTTTACATTTAGAGTTTGTTCCTGTTTAGAACATTTTTTTACATTTGTAGTCTTAGAATCTGTTTACACTTTAAGTCTTTGTTTACGTTTTGTCATTGTTTACATTTGTAGTCATTGTTTACTTTTGTAGACTTTGTTTACATTTGTAGTTTTTTACATTTTCAGTCTGTTTATACTATTTAGAATTTTTGTTTACATTTGTAGTCTTTGTTTATATTTGTAGTCATTGTTTATATTTGCAGTCTTTGTTTACATTAAGAGTCTGTTCATATTTATAGTCTTTGTTTACATTCGTAGTCCTTTTTACATTTAGAGTCTTTGCTTACATTTATAGTCTTTGTTTACACTTAGTCTTTGTTTACATTTGTAGCCTTTGTTTACATTTAGAGTCTTTGTTTATATTTGAAGTCTATGTATTTCGAGTCTTTGTTTAGAGTTCGAGTATTTGTTTACGTTTGAAGTCTTTGTTTACATTTAGAGTTTGGTTACATTTAGAGTGTTTGTTTACATTTGTAGTCTTTTTTTACATTGGTAGTCTTTTTTTACATTGGTAGTCTTTGTTTACATTGGTAGTCTTTGTTACATTTGCAGACTTTGTTTACATTTAGATTCTTTGTTTACATTTGTAGTCTCTTTTGACAATTGGACTCTTTGTTTACATTTAGAGTTTGTTCCTGTTTAGAGCATTTTTTTTACATTTGTAGTCTTAGAATCTGTTTACATTTTAACTCTTTGTTTATATTTTGTCATTGTTTACATTTGTAGTCTTTGTTTACTTTTGTAGACTTTGTTTACATTTGTAGTTTTGTACATTTTCAGTCTGTTTATACTATTTAGAATTTTTGTTTACATTTGTAGTCTTTGTTTATATTTGTAGTCATTGTTTATATTTGCAGTCTTTGTTTACATTAAGAGTCTGTTTATATTTATAGTCTTTGTTTACATTCGTAGTCCTTTTTACATTTAGAGTCTTTGCTTACATTTATAGCCTTTGTTTACACTTAGTCTTTGTTTACATTTGTAGCCTTTGTTTACATTTAGTCTTTATTTATATTTGCAATCTTTGTTTACATTCCGAGTGTTTGTTTATATTTCGAGTATTTGTTTACGTTTGAAGACTTTTTTTACATTTAGAGTTTATTTACATTTAGAGTGTTTGTTTACATTTGTAGTCTTTGTTTACATTGGTAGTCTTTGTTTACATTGGTAGACTTTGTTTACATTGGTAGTCTTTGTTACATTTGCAGACTTTGTTTACATTTAGATTCTTTGTTTACATTTGTAGTCTCTTTTGACAATTGTACTCTTTGTTTACATTTAGAGTTTGTTCCTGTTTAGAGCATTTTTTTACATTTGTAGTCTTAGAATCTGTTTACATTTTAAGTCTTTGTTTACATTTTATCATTGTTTACATTTGTAGTCATTTACTTTTGTAGAATTTGTTTACATTTGTATCTTTTTACATTTTCTGTCTTTTTATACTATTTAGAATTTTTGTTTACATTTGTAGTCTTTGTTTATATTTCTAGTCTTTGTTTACATTTAGAGTGTTTACATTTCTAGTGTTTGTTTACAATTAGAGTGTTTACATTTGTAGTCTTTGTTTACATTTAGTGTTTATTTATATTTGTAGACTTTCATTACATCTGTAGTTTTTGTTTATATTTAGTCTTTGTTTACATTTGCAGTCTTTGTTTACATTTAGTCTTTGTTTATATTTGTAGTTTTTTACATTTAGAGTCTCTGTTTACGTTTGATGTCTTTGTTTACATTTAGAGTTTGCTTACTTTTAGAGTATTTGTTTACATTTGTAATCTTTGTTTAAGTTTGTAGTCCTTGTTTACATTTAGAGTTTTTGCTTACATTTGTAGTCTTTGTTTACACTTAGACTTTTTTACATTTGTAGCCTTTGCTTACATTTAGAGTCTTTTTTTATATTTGCAGTCTTTGTTTACATTAAGAGTCTGTTTATATTTATAGTCTTTGTTTAAGTTCGTAGTCCTTTTTACATTTAGAGTCTTTGCTTACATTTGTTGTCTTTGTTTACTCTTAGTCTTTGTTTACATTTATAGCCTTTGTTTACATTTCGATTCTTTGTGTATATTTGCAGTCTTTGTTTACATTTCGAGTCTTTGTTTATATTTCGAGTATTTCTTTACGTTTGAAGTCTTTGTTTATATTTAGAGTTTGGTTACATTTAGA
The DNA here is from genome assembly GCA_963930645.1 of Salticus scenicus. NCBI lineage: Eukaryota > Metazoa > Arthropoda > Arachnida > Araneae > Salticidae > Salticus > Salticus scenicus. Next base: position 84,854 of record CAWVNO010002262.1, on the reverse strand, counting down.
GTGTTTGTTTATATTTGTAGACTTTCTTTACATCTGTAGTCTTTGTTTATATTTAGTCTTTGTTTACATTTGCAGTCTTTGTTTACATTTAGTCTTTGTTTATATTTGTAGTTTTTTACATTTAGAGTCTTTGTTTATATTTGCAGTCTTTGTTTACATTAAGAGTCTGTTTATATTTATAGTCTTTGTTTACATTCGTAGTCCTTTTTACATTTAGAGTCATTGCTTACATTTATAGTCTTTGTTTACATTTGTAGCCTTTGTTTACATTTAGAGTCTTTGTTTATATTTGCAGTCTTTGTTTACATTTCGAGTCTGTTTATATTTCCAGTATTTGTTTACGTTTGAAGTCTTCGTTTACATTTAGAGTTTGGTTACATTTAGAGTGTTTGTTTACATTTGTAGTCTTTGTTTACATTGGTAGTCTTTGTTTACATTGGTAGTCTTTGTTACATTTGCAGACTTTGTTTACATTTAGATTCTTTGTTTACATTTGTAGTCTCTTTTGACAATTGTACTCTTTGTTTACATTTAGAGTTTGTTCCTGTTTAGAGCACTTTTTTTACATTTGTAGTCTTAGAATCTGTTTACATTTTAAGTCTTTGTTTACATTTTGTCTTTGTTTACATTCGTAGTCCTTTTTACATTTAGAGTCATTGCTTACATTTATAGACTTTTTTACACTTAGTCTTTGTTTATATTTGTAGCCTTTGTTTACATTTCGAGTCTTTGTTTATATATGCAGTCTTTGTTTACATTTCGAGTCTTTGTTTACATTTAGAGTTTGGTTACATTTAGAGTGTTTGTTTACATTGGTAGTCTTTGTTACATTTGTAGACTTTGTTTACATTTAGAGTCTTTGTTTACATTTGTAGTCTCTTTTGACAATTGCACTCTTTGTTTACATTTAGAGTTTGTTCCTGTTTAGAACATTTTTTTACATTTGTAGTCTCAGAATCTGTTTACACTTTAAGTCTTTGTTTATGTTTTGTCATTGTTTACATTTGTATTCATTGTTTACTTTTGTAGACTTTGTTTACATTTGTAGTTTTTTACATTTTCAGTCTGTTTATACTATTTAGAATTTTTGTTTACATTTGTAGTCTTTGTATATATTTGTAGTCATTGTTTATATTTGCAGTCTTTGTTTACATTAAGAGTCTGTTTATATTTACAGTCTTTGTTTACATTCGTAGTCCTTTTTACATTTAGAGTCTTTGCTTACATTTATAGTCTTTGTTTACACTTAGTCTTTGTTTACATTTGTAGCCTTTGTTTACATTTAGAGTCTTTGTTTATATTTGCAGTCTATGTATTTCGAGTCTTTGTTTATATTTCGAGTATTTGTTTACGTTTGAAGTCTTTGTTTACGGTCTTTGGTTACATTTAGAGTGTTTGTTTACATTTGTAGTCTTTGTTTACATCGGTAGTCTTTGTTTACATTGGTAGTCTTTGTTACATTTGCAGACTTTGTTTACATTTAGATTCTTTGTTTACATTTGTAGTCTCTTTTGACAATTGTACTCTTTGTTTACATTTAGAGTTTGTTCCTGTTTAGAGCATTTTTTTACATTTGTAGTCTTAGAATCTGTTTACATTTTAAGTCTTTGTTTACATTTTATCATTGTTTACATTTGTAGTCATTTACTTTTGTAGACTTTGTTTACATTTGTATCTTTTTACATTTTCAGACTTTTTATACTATTTAGAATTTTTGTTTACATTTGTAGTCTTTGTTTATATTTGTAGTCATTGCTTACATTGAGTCTTTGCTTACATTTAAAATCTTTGTTTACATTTAGAGTCTGTTTACATTTGTAGTCTTTGTTACATTTGTAGTCTTTGTTTACATTTAGAGTCTCCGTTTACAGTTAGTCCTTGTTTACATTTAGAGTCTTCGTTTACATTTGTAGTCTTTTTCAAATTTAGAGTCTCTGTTTATATTTCTAGTCTTTGTTTACATTTAGAGTGTTTACATTTCTAGTGTTTGTTTACAATTAGAGTGTTTACATTTGTAGTCTTTGTTTACATGTAGAGTGTTTGTTTATATTTGTAGACTTTCTTTACATCTGTAGTCTTTGTTTACATTTAGTCTTGTTTTACATTTGCAGTCTTTGTTTACACTTAGTCTTTGTTTATATTTGTAGTTTTTTACATTTAGTGTCTCTGTTTACGTTTGATGTATTTTTTTACATTTAGAGATTGCTTACTTTTAGAGTGTTTGTTTACATTTGTAATCTTTGTTTAAATTTGTTGTCCATGTTTACATTTAGAGTTTTTGCTTACATTTGTAGTCTTTGTTTACACTTAAACTTTTTTACATTTGTAGCCTTTGTTTACATTTAGAGTCTTTGTTTATATTTGCAGACTTTGTTTACATTAAGAGTCTGTTTATATTTATAGTCTTTGTTTACGTTCGTAGTCCTTTTTACATTTAGAGTCTTTTCTTACATTTGTAGTCTTTGTTTACTCTTAGTCTTTGTTAACATTTATAGCCTTTGTTTACATTTCGAGTCTTTGTGTATATTTGCAGTCTTTGTTTACATTTCGAGTCTTTGTTTATATTTCGAGTATTTGTTTATGTTTGAAGTCTTTGTTTATATTTAGAGTTTGGTTACATTTAGAGTGTTTGTTTACATTTGTAGTCTTTGTTTACATTGGTAGTCTTTGTTACATTTGAGTCTTTGCTTACATTTAAAATCTTTGTTTACATTTAGAGTCTGTTTACATTTGTAGTCTTCGTTACATTTGTAGTCTTTGTTTACATTTACAGTCTCCGTTTACAGTTAGTCTTTGTTTACATTTAGAGTGTTTGTTTATATTTGTAGACTTTCTTTACATCTGTAGTCTTTGTTTATATTTAGTCTTTGTTTACATTTGCAGTCTTTGTTTACATTTAGTCTTTGTTTATATTTGTAGTTTTTTACATTTAGAGTCTTTGTTTATATTTGCAGTCTTTGTTTACATTAAGAGTCTGTTTATATTTATAGTCTTTGTTTACATTCGTAGTCCTTTTTACATTTAGAGTCATTGCTTACATTTATAGTCTCTGTTTACACTTAGTCTTTGTTTACATTTGTAGCCTTTGTTTACATTTAGAGTCTTTGTTTATATTTGCAGTCTTTGTTTACATTTCGAGTCTGTTTATATTTCGAGTATTTGTTTACGTTTGAAGTCTTCGTTTACATTTAGAGTTTGGTTACATTTAGAGTGTTTGTTTACATTTGTAGTCTTTGTTACATTTGTAGACTTTGTTTACATTTAGAGTCTTTGTTTACAGTTGTAGTCTCTTTTGACAATTGCACTCTTTGTTTACATTTAGAGTTTGTTCCTGTTTAGAACATTTTTTTACATTTGTAGTCTTAGAATCTGTTTACACTTTAGGTCTTTGTTTACATTTTGTCTTTGTTTACATTCGTAGTCCTTTTTACATTTAGAGTCATTGCTTACATTTATAGTCTTTTTTACATTTAGTCTTTGTTTATATTTGTAGCCTTTGTTTACATTTCGAGTCTTTGTTTATATATGCAGTCTTTGTTTACATTTCGAGTCTTTGTTTATATTTCGAGTATTTGTTTACGTTTGAAGTCTTTGTTTACATTTAGAGGTTGGTTACATTCAGAGTGTTTGTTTACATTGGTAGTCTTTGTTACATTTGTAGACTTTGTTTACATTTAGAGTCTTTGTTTACATTTGTAGTCTCTTTTGACAATTGCACTCTTTGTTTACATTTAGAGTTTGTTCCTGTTTAGAACATTTTTTTACATTTGTAGTCTTAGAATCTGTTTACACTTTAAGTCTTTGTTTACGTTTTGTCATTGTTTACATTTGTAGTCATTGTTTACTTTTGTAGACTTTGTTTACATTTGTAGTTTTTTACATTTTCAGTCTGTTTATACTATTTAGAATTTTTGTTTACATTTGTAGTCTTTGTTTATATTTGTAGTCATTGTTTATATTTGCAGTCTTTGTTTACATTAAGAGTCTGTTCATATTTATAGTCTTTGTTTACATTCGTAGTCCTTTTTACATTTAGAGTCTTTGCTTACATTTATAGTCTTTGTTTACACTTAGTCTTTGTTTACATTTGTAGCCTTTGTTTACATTTAGAGTCTTTGTTTATATTTGCAGTCTATGTATTTCGAGTCTTTGTTTAGAGTTCGAGTATTTGTTTACGTTTGAAGTCTTTGTTTACATTTAGAGTTTGGTTACATTTAGAGTGTTTGTTTACATTTGTAGTCTTTTTTTACATTGGTAGTCTTTTTTTACATTGGTAGTCTTTGTTTACATTGGTAGTCTTTGTTACATTTGCAGACTTTGTTTACATTTAGATTCTTTGTTTACATTTGTAGTCTCTTTTGACAATTGGACTCTTTGTTTACATTTAGAGTTTGTTCCTATTTAGAGCATTTTTTTTACATTTGTAGTCTTAGAATCTGTTTACATTTTAAGTCTTTGTTTATATTTTGTCATTGTTTACATTTGTAGTCATTGTTTACTTTTGTAGACTTTGTTTACATTTGTAGTTTTGTACATTTTCAGTCTGTTTATACTATTTAGAATTTTTGTTTACATTTGTAGTCTTTGTTTATATTTGTAGTCATTGTTTATATTTGCAGTCTTTGTTTACATTAAGAGTCTGTTTATATTTATAGTCTTTGTTTACATTCGTAGTCCTTTTTACATTTAGAGTCTTTGCTTACATTTATAGCCTTTGTTTACATTTAGTCTTTATTTATATTTGCAATCTTTGTTTACATTCCGAGTCTTTGTTTATATTTCGAGTATTTGTTTACGTTTGAAGTCTTTTTTTACATTTAGAGTTTATTTACATTTAGAGTGTTTGTTTACATTTGTAGTCTTTGTTTACATTGGTAGTCTTTGTTTACATTGGTAGACTTTGTTTACATTGGTAGTCTTTGTTACATTTGCAGACTTTGTTTACATTTAGATTCTTTGTTTACATTTGTAGTCTCTTTTGACAATTGTACTCTTTGTTTACATTTAGAGTTTGTTCCTGTTTAGAGCATTTTTTTACATTTGTAGTCTTAGAATCTGTTTACATTTTAAGTCTTTGTTTACATTTTATCATTGTTTACATTTGTAGTCATTTACTTTTGTAGAATTTGTTTACATTTGTATCTTTTTACATTTTCTGTCTTTTTATACTATTTAGAATTTTTGTTTACATTTGTAGTCTTTGTTTATATTTCTAGTCTTTGTTTACATTTAGAGTGTTTACATTTCTAGTGTTTGTTTACAATTAGAGTGTTTACATTTGTAGTCTTTGTTTACATTTAGAGTGTTTATTTATATTTGTAGACTTTCATTACATCTGTAGTTTTTGTTTATATTTAGTCTTTGTTTACATTTGCAGTCTTTGTTTACATTTAGTCTTTGTTTATATTTGTAGTTTTTTACATTTAGAGTCTCTGTTTACGTTTGATGTCTTTGTTTACATTTAGAGTTTGCTTACTTTTAGAGTATTTGTTTACATTTGTAATCTTTGTTTAAGTTTGTAGTCCTTGTTTACATTTAGAGTTTTTGCTTACATTTGTAGTCTTTGTTTACACTTAGACTTTTTTACATTTGTAGCCTTTGTTTACATTTAGAGTCTTTTTTTATATTTGCAGTCTTTGTTTACATTAAGAGTCTGTTTATATTTATAGTCTTTGTTTAAGTTCGTAGTCCTTTTTACATTTAGAGTCTTTGCTTACATTTGTTGTCTTTGTTTACTCTTAGTCTTTGTTTACATTTATAGCCTTTGTTTACATTTCGATTCTTTGTGTATATTTGCAGTCTTTGTTTACATTTCGAGTCTTTGTTTATATTTCGAGTATTTCTTTACGTTTGAAGTCTTTGTTTATATTTAGAGTTTGGTTACATTTAGAGTGTTTGTTTATATTTGTAGACTTTCTTTACATCTGTAGTCTTTGTTTATATTTAGTCTTTGTTTACATTTGCAGTCTTTGTTTACATTTAGAGTCTTTGTTTATATTTGCAGTCTTTGTTTACATTTCGAGTCTGTTTATATTTCCAGTATTTGTTTACGTTTGAAGTCTTCGTTTACATTTAGAGTTTGGTTACATTTAGAGTGTTTGTTTACATTTGTAGTCTTTGTTTACATTGGTAGTCTTTGTTTACATTGGTAGTCTTTGTTACATTTGCAGACTTTGTTTACATTTAGATTCTTTGTTTACATTTGTAGTCTCTTTTGACAATTGTACTCTTTGTTTACATTTAGAGTTTGTTCCTGTTTAGAGCACTTTTTTTACATTTGTAGTCTTAGAATCTGTTTACATTTTAAGTCTTTGTTTACATTTTGTCTTTGTTTACATTCGTAGTCCTTTTTACATTTAGAGTCATTGCTTACATTTATAGACTGTTTTACACTTAGTCTTTGTTTATATTTGTAGCCTTTGTTTACATTTCGAGTCTTTGTTTACATTTAGAGTTTGGTTACATTTAGAGTGTTTGTTTACATTGGTAGTCTTTGTTACATTTGTAGACTTTGTTTACATTTAGAGTCTTTGTTTACATTTGTAGTCTCTTTTGATAATTGCACTCTTTGTTTACATTTAGAGTTTGTTCCTGTTTAGAACATTTTTTTACATTTGTAGTCTCAGAATCTGTTTACACTTTAAGTCTTTGTTTACGTTTTGTCATTGTTTACATTTGTATTTATTGTTTACTTTTGTAGACTTTGTTTACATATGTAGTTTTTTACATTTTCAGTCTGTTTATACTATTTAGAATTTTTGTTTACATTTGTAGTCATTGTTTATATTTGCAGTCTTTGTTTACATTAAGAGTCTGTTTATATTTACAGTCTTTGTTTACATTCGTAGTCCTTTTTACATTTAGAGTCTTTGCTTACATTTATAGTCTTTGTTTACACTTAGTCTTTGTTTACATTTGTAGCCTTTGTTTACATTTAGAGTCTTTGTTTATATTTGCAGTCTATGTATTTCGAGTCTTTGTTTATATTTCGAGTATTTGTTTACGTTTGAAGTCTTTGTTTACGGTCTTTGGTTACATTTAGAGTGTTTGTTTACATTTGTAGTCTTTGTTTACATCGGTAGTCTTTGTTTACATTGGTAGTCTTTGTTACATTTGCAGACTTTGTTTACATTTAGATTCTTTGTTTACATTTGTAGTCTCTTTTGACAATTGTACTCTTTGTTTACATTTAGAGTTTGTTCCTGTTTAGAGCACTTTTTTTACATTTGTAGTCTTAGAATCTGTTTACATTTTAAGTCTTTGTTTACATTTTGTCTTTGTTTACATTCGTAGTCCTTTTTACATTTAGAGTCATTGCTTACATTTATAGACTGTTTTACACTTAGTCTTTGTTTATATTTGTAGCCTTTGTTTACATTTCGAGTCTTTGTTTACATTTAGAGTTTGGTTACATTTAGAGTGTTTGTTTACATTGGTAGTCTTTGTTACATTTGTAGACTTTGTTTACATTTAGAGTCTTTGTTTACATTTGTAGTCTCTTTTGATAATTGCACTCTTTGTTTACATTTAGAGTTTGTTCCTGTTTAGAACATTTTTTTACATTTGTAGTCTCAGAATCTGTTTACACTTTAAGTCTTTGTTTACGTTTTGTCATTGTTTACATTTGTATTTATTGTTTACTTTTGTAGACTTTGTTTACATATGTAGTTTTTTACATTTTCAGTCTGTTTATACTATTTAGAATTTTTGTTTACATTTGTAGTCATTGTTTATATTTGCAGTCTTTGTTTACATTAAGAGTCTGTTTATATTTACAGTCTTTGTTTACATTCGTAGTCCTTTTTACATTTAGAGTCTTTGCTTACATTTATAGTCTTTGTTTACACTTAGTCTTTGTTTACATTTGTAGCCTTTGTTTACATTTAGAGTCTTTGTTTATATTTGCAGTCTATGTATTTCGAGTCTTTGTTTATATTTCGAGTATTTGTTTACGTTTGAAGTCTTTGTTTACGGTCTTTGGTTACATTTAGAGTGTTTGTTTACATTTGTAGTCTTTGTTTACATCGGTAGTCTTTGTTTACATTGGTAGTCTTTGTTACATTTGCAGACTTTGTTTACATTTAGATTCTTTGTTTACATTTGTAGTCTCTTTTGACAATTGTACTCTTTGTTTACATTTAGAGTTTGTTCCTGTTTAGAGCATTTTTTTACATTTGTAGTCTTAGAATCTGTTTACATTTTAAGTCTTTGTTTACATTTTATCATTGTTTACATTTGTAGTCATTTACTTTTGTAGACTTTGTTTACATTTGTATCTTTTTACATTTTCAGACTTTTTATACTATTTAGAATTTTTGTTTACATTTGTAGTCTTTGTTTATATTTGTAGTCATTGCTTACATTGAGTCTTTGCTTACATTTAAAATCTTTGTTTACATTTAGAGTCTGTTTACATTTGTAGTCTTTGTTACATTTGTAGTCTTTGTTTACATTTAGAGTCTCCGTTTACAGTTAGTCCTTGTTTACATTTAGAGTCTCCGTTTACATTTGTAGTCTTTTTCAAATTTAGAGTCTCTGTTTATATTTCTAGTCTTTGTTTACATTTAGAGTGTTTACATTTCTAGTGTTTGTTTACAATTAGAGTGTTTACATTTGTAGTCTTTGTTTACATGTAGAGTGTTTGTTTATATTTGTAGACTTTCTTTACATCTGTAGTCTTTGTTTACATTTAGTCTTGTTTTACATTTGCAGTCTTTTTTTACATTTAGTCTTTGTTTATATTTGTAGTTTTTTACATTTAGTGTCTCTGTTTACGTTTGATGTCTTTGTTTACATTTAGAGATTGCTTACTTTTAGAGTGTTTGTTTACATTTGTAATCTTTGTTTAAATTTGTTGTCCATGTTTACATTTAGAGTTTTTGCTTACATTTGTAGTCTTTGTTTACACTTAGACTTTTTTACATTTGTAGCCTTTGTTTACATTTAGAGTCTTTGTTTATATTTGCAGACTTTGTTTACATTAAGAGTCTGTTTATATTTATAGTCTTTGTTTACGTTCGTAGTCCTTTTTACATTTAGAGTCTTTTCTTACATTTGTAGTCTTTGTTTACTCTTAGTCTTTGTTTACATTTATAGCCTTTGTTTACATTTCGAGTCTTTGTGTATATTTGCAGTCTTTGTTTACATTTCGAGTCTTTGTTTATATTTCGAGTATTTGTTTACGTTTGAAGTCTTTGTTTATATTTAGAGTTTGGTTACATTTAGAGTGTTTGTTTACATTTGTAGTCTTTGTTTACATTGGTAGTCTTTGTTACATTTGAGTCTTTGCTTACATTTAAAATCTTTGTTTACATTTAGAGTCTGTTTACATTTGTAGTCTTCGTTACATTTGTAGTCTTTGTTTACATTTACAGTCTCCGTTTACAGTTAGTCTTTGTTTACATTTAGAGTGTTTGTTTATATTTGTAGACTTTCTTTACATCTGTAGTCTTTGTTTATATTTAGTCTTTGTTTACATTTGCAGTCTTTGTTTACATTTAGTCTTTGTTTATATTTGTAGTTTTTTACATTTAGAGTCTTTGTTTATATTTGCAGTCTTTGTTTACATTAAGAGTCTGTTTATATTTATAGTCTTTGTTTACATTCGTAGTCCTTTTTACATTTAGAGTCATTGCTTACATTTATAGTCTCTGTTTACACTTAGTCTTTGTTTACATTTGTAGCCTTTGTTTACATTTAGAGTCTTTGTTTATATATGCAGTCTTTGTTTACATTTCGAGTCTTTGTTTATATTTCGAGTATTTGTTTACGTTTGAAGTCTTTGTTTACATTTAGAGTTTGGTTACATTTGGAGTGTTTGTTTACATTTGTAGTCTTTTTTTACATTGGTAGTCTTTTTTTACATTGGTAGTCTTTGTTTACATTGGTAGTCTTTGTTACATTTGTAGACTTTGTTTACATTTAGAGTCTTTGTTTACATTTGTAGTCTCTTTTGACAATTGCACTCTTTGTTTACATTTAGAGTTTGTTCCTGTTTAGAACATTTTTTTACATTTGTAGTCTTAGAATCTGTTTACACTTTAAGTCTTTGTTTACGTTTTGTCATTGTTTACATTTGTAGTCATTGTTTACTTTTGTAGACTTTGTTTACATTTGTAGTTTTTTACATTTTCAGTCTGTTTATACTATTTAGAATTTTTGTTTACATTTGTAGTCTTTGTTTATATTTGTAGTCATTGTTTATATTTGCAGTCTTTGTTTACATTAAGAGTCTGTTCATATTTATAGTCTTTGTTTACATTCGTAGTCCTTTTTACATTTAGAGTCTTTGCTTACATTTATAGTCTTTGTTTACACTTAGTCTTTGTTTACATTTGTTGCCTTTGTTTACATTTAGAGTCTTTGTTTATATTTGCAGTCTATGTATTTCGAGTCTTTGTTTAGAGTTCGAGTATTTGTTTACGTTTGAAGTCTTTGTTTACATTTAGAGTTTGGTTACATTTAGAGTGTTTGTTTACATTTGTAGTCTTTTTTTACATTGGTAGTCTTTTTTTACATTGGTAGTCTTTGTTTACATTGGTAGTCTTTGTTAGATTTGCAGACTTTGTTTACATTTAGATTCTTTGTTTACATTTGTAGTCTCTTTTGACAATTGGACTCTTTGTTTACATTTAGAGTTTGTTCCTGTTTAGAGCATTTTTTTTACATTTGTAGTCTTAGAATCTGTTTACATTTTAAGTCTTTGTTTATATTTTGTCATTGTTTACATTTGTAGTCATTGTTTACTTTTGTAGACTTTGTTTACATTTGTAGTTTTGTACATTTTCAGTCTGTTTATACTATTTAGAATTTTTGTTTACATTTGTAGTCTTTGTTTATATTTGTAGTCATTGTTTATATTTGCAGTCTTTGTTTACATTAAGAGTCTGTTTATATTTATAGTCTTTGTGTACATTCGTAGTCCTTTTTACATTTAGAGTCTTTGCTTACATTTATAGCCTTTGTTTACACTTAGTCTTTGTTTACATTTGTAGCCTTTGTTTACATTTAGTCTTTATTTATATTTGCAATCTTTGTTTACATTCCGAGTCTTTGTTTATATTTCGAGTATTTGTTTACGTTTGAAGTCTTTTTTTACATTTAGAGTTTATTTACATTTAGAGTGTTTGTTTACATTTGTAGTCTTTGTTTACATTGGTAGTCTTTGTTTACATTGGTAGACTTTGTTTACATTGGTAGTCTTTGTTACATTTGCAGACTTTGTTTACATTTAGATTCTTTGTTTACATTTGTAGTCTCTTTTGACAATTGTACTCTTTGTTTACATTTAGAGTTTGTTCCTGTTTAGAGCATTTTTTTACATTTGTAGTCTTAGAATCTGTTTACATTTTAAGTCTTTGTTTACATTTTATCATTGTTTACATTTGTAGTCATTTACTTTTGTAGAATTTGTTTACATTTGTATCTTTTTACATTTTCTGTCTTTTTATACTATTTAGAATTTTTGTTTACATTTGTAGTCTTTGTTTATATTTCTAGTCTTTGTTTACATTTAGAGTGTTTACATTTCTAGTGTTTGTTTACAATTAGAGTGTTTACATTTGTAGTCTTTGTTTACATTTAGAGTGTTTATTTATATTTGTAGACTTTCATTACATCTGTAGTTTTTGTTTATATTTAGTCTTTGTTTACATTTGCAGTCTTTGTTTATATTTAGTCTTTGTTTATATTTGTAGTTTTTTACATTTAGAGTCTCTGATTACGTTTGATGTCTTTGTTTACATTTAGAGTTTGCTTACTTTTAGAGTATTTGTTTACATTTGTAATCTTTGTTTAAGTTTGTAGTCCTTGTTTACATTTAGAGTTTTTGCTTACATTTGTAGTCTTTGTTTACACTTAGACTTTTTTACATTTGTAGCCTTTGTTTACATTTAGAGTCTTTTTTTATATTTGCAGTCTTTGTTTACATTAAGAGTCTGTTTATATTTATAGTCTTTGTTTAAGTTCGTAGTCCTTTTTACATTTAGAGTCTTTGCTTACATTTGTTGTCTTTGTTTACTCTTAGTCTTTGTTTACATTTATAGCCTTTGTTTACATTTCGATTCTTTGTGTATATTTGCAGTCTTTGTTTACATTTCGAGTCTTTGTTTTTATATCGAGTATGTGTTTACGTTTGAAGTCTTTGTTTATATTTAGAGTTTGGTTACATTTAGAGTGTTTGTTTATATTTGTAGACTTTCTTTACATCTGTAGTCTTTGTTTATATTTAGTCTTTGTTTACATTTGCAGTCTTTGTTTACATTTAGTCTTTGTTTATATTTGTAGTTTTTTACATTTAGAGTCTTTGTTTATATTTGCAGTCTTTGTTTACATTAAGAGTCTGTTTATATTTATAGTCTTTTTTACATTCGTAGTCCTTTTTACATTTAGAGTCATTGCTTACATTTATATTCTTTGTTTACACTTAGTCTTTGTTTACATTTGTAGCCTTTGTTTACATTTAGAGTCTTTGTTTATATTTGCAGTCTTTGTTTACATTTCGAGTCTGTTTATATTTCCAGTATTTGTTTACGTTTGAAGTCTTCGTTTACATTTAGAGTTTGGTTACATTTAGAGTGTTTGTTTACATTTGTAGTCTTTGTTTACATTGGTAGTCTTTGTTTACATTGGTAGTCTTTGTTACATTTGCAGACTTTGTTTACATTTAGATTCTTTGTTTACATTTGTAGTCTCTTTTGACAATTGTACTCTTTGTTTACATTTAGAGTTTGTTCCTGTTTAGAGCACTTTTTTTACATTTTTAGTCTTAGAATCTGTTTACATTTTAAGTCTTTGTTTACATTTTGTCTTTGTTTACATTCGTAGTCCTTTTTACATTTAGAGTCATTGCTTACATTTATAGACTTTTTTACACTTAGTCTTTGTTTATATTTGTAGCCTTTGTTTACATTTCGAGTCTTTGTTTATATATGCAGTCTTTGTTTACATTTCGAGTCTTTGTTTACATTTAGAGTTTGGTTACATTTAGAGTGTTTGTTTACATTGGTAGTCTTTGTTACATTTGTAGACTTTGTTTACATTTAGAGTCTTTGTTTACATTTGTAGTCTCTTTTGACAATTGCACTCTTTGTTTACATTTAGAGTTTGTTCCTGTTTAGAACATTTTTTTACATTTGTAGTCTCAGAATCTGTTTACACTTTAAGTCTTTGTTTACGTTTTGTCATTGTTTACATTTGTATTCATTGTTTACTTTTGTAGACTTTGTTTACATTTGTAGTTTTTTACATTTTCAGTCTGTTTATACTATTTAGAATTTTTGTTTACATTTGTAGTCTTTGTTTATATTTGTAGTCATTGTTTATATTTGCAGTCTTTGTTTACATTAAGAGTCTGTTCATATTTATAGTCTTTGTTTACATTCGTAGTCCTTTTTACATTTAGAGTTTTTGCTTACATTTATAGTCTTTGTTTACACTTAGTCTTTGTTTACATTTGTAGCCTTTGTTTACATTTAGAGTTATTGTTTATATTTGCAGTCTATGTATTTCGAGTCTTTGTTTAGAGTTCGAGTATTTGTTTACGTTTGAAGTCTTTGTTTACATTTAGAGTGGTTACATTTAGAGTGTTTGTTTACATTTGTAGTCTTTGTTTACATTGGTAGTCTTTGTTTACATTGGTAGTGTTTGTTACATTTGCAGACTTTGTTTACATTTAGATTCTTTGTTTACATTTGTAGTCTCTTTTGACAATTGTACTCTTTGTTTACATTTAGAGTTTGTTCCTGTTTAGAGCACTTTTTTTACATTTGTAGTCTTAGAATCTGTTTACATTTTAAGTCCTTGTTTACATTTTATCATTGTTTACATTTGTAGTCATTGTTTACTTTTGTAGACTTTATTTACATTTGTATTTTTTTACATTTTCAGTCTTTTTATACTATCTAGAATTTTTGTTTACATTTGTAGTCTTTGTTTATATTTGTAGTCATTGCTTACATCTAGTCTTTGCTTACATTTAAAATCTTTGTTTACATTTAGAGTCTGTTTACATTTGTAGTCTTTGTTACATTTGTAGTCTTTGTTTACATTTAGAGTCTCCGTTTACATTTGTAGTCTTTTTCAAATTTAGAGTCTCTGTTTATATTTCTAGTCTTTAATTACATTTAGAGTGTTTACATTTCTAGTGTTTGTTTACAATTAGAGTGTTTACATTTGTAGTCTTTGTTTACATTTAGTGTTTGTTTATATTTGTAGACTTTCTTTACATCTGTAGTCTTTGTTTACATTTGCAGTCTTTGTTTACATTTAGTCTTTGTTTATATTTGTAGTTTTTTATATTTAGAGTCTCTGTTTACGTTTGATGTCTTTGTTTACATTTAGAGTTTGCTTACTTTTAGAGTGTTTGTTTACATTTGTAGTCTTAGTTTACATTGGTAGTCTTTGTTACATATGTAGAGTTTGTTTATCTTTCTAGTCTTTTTACATTTGCAGTGTTTGTTTACATTTGTTGTCTTTGTTTACATTTAGAGTTTATTTTTATTGTAGTCTTTGTTTTCATTTTGTCTAAATACATATAGAATCTCCGTTTATTCTTTAACTTTCTTGTCACCATGGAAGCCTCTGCGCAAGTGCGGATTCGACGAGTCCACCAATAAAATAGGGGAGACAAGGTTCAGAGAAAATAAGCGATAAGGGAATGCCGAATGACTGGATGTTTACTAAATTCAAATCTGTAAGTCAACTTGGAAACACTCCAAGATTTTCCACTCGTACTCACTGCTAGGCATAGAGAACGTGGTTACACTATACATTTGTAGTCTTTGTTCAAATTAAGACTCTGTTTATATTTGTAGTCTTTGTTTACATTTAGAGACATTGTTTACATTTGTAGTCTACGTTAACATTTGTTGTCTTTGTTTATATTTAGAGACAGTTTAGTTAGAGTTTTTGTTTACATTTGTAATCTTTAATTGCATTTAGAGTCTCACTTTTCATCTGTACTCTATTTACAATTTTAGACTGTCTACATTTAGAGTCTATGTTATACGTTTGAAGTATTTCTTTGCATTTAGAGTGTTTTTATCGCAGTCTTTGTTTATATTTAGAGTGTTTACATTTCTAGTGTTTGTTTACAATTAGAGTGTTTACATTTGTAGTCTTTGCTTACATTTAGAGTGTTTGTTTATATTTGTAGACTTTCTTTACATCTGTAGTCTTTGTTTACATTTAGTCTTTGTTTACATTTGCAGTGTTTGTTTACATTTAGACTTTGTTTATATTTGTAGTTTTTTACATTTAGAGTCTTTGTTTATATTTGCAGTCTTTGTTTACATTAAGAGTCTGTTTATATTTATAGTCTTTGTTTACATTTGTAGCCTTTGTTTACATTTAGAGTCTTTGTTTTGTTTACATTGGTAGTCTTTGTTTACATTGGTAGTCTTTGTTACATTTGCAGACTTTGTTTACATTTAGATTCTTTGTTTACATTTGTAGTCTCTTTTGACAATTGTACTCTTTGGTACTACATTTAGAGTTTGTTCCTGTTTAGAACATTTTTTTACATTTGTAGTCTTAGAATCTGTTTACACTTTAAGTCTTTGTTTACGTTTTGTCATTGTTTACATTTGTAGTCATTGTTTACTTTTGTAGACTTTGTTTACATTTGTAGTTTTTTACATTTTCAGTCTGTTTATACTATTTAGAATTTTTGTTTACATTTGTAGTCTTTGTTTATATTTGTAGTCATTGTTTATATTTGCAGTCTTTGTTTACATTAAGAGTCTGTTTATATTTATAGTCTCTGTTTACATTCGTAGTCCTTTTTACATTTAGAGTCTTTGCTTACATTTATAGTCTTTGTTTACACTTAGCCTTTGTTTACATTTGTAGCCTTTGTTTACATTTAGAGTCTTTGTTTATATTTGCAGTCTATCTATTTCGAGTCTTTGTTTAGAGTTTTTAGAGTTCGAGTATTTGTTTACGTTTGAAGTCTTTGTTTACATTTAGAGTTTGTTTACATTTAGAGTGTTTGTTTACATTTGTAGTCTTTTTTTTCATTGGTAGTCTTTGTTTACATTGGTAGTCTTTGTTACATTTGCAGACTTTGTTTACATTTAGATTCTTTGTTTACATTTGTAGTCTCTTTTGACAATTGGACTCTTTGTTTACATTTAGAGTTTGTTCCTGTTTAGAGCATTTTTTTTACATTTGTAGTCTTAGAATCTGTTTACATTTTAAGTCTTTGTTTATATTTTGTCTTTGTTTACATTTGTAGTCATTGTTTACTTTTGTAGACTTTGTTTACATTTGTAGTTTTGTACATTTTCAGTCTGTTTATACTATTTAGAATTTTTGTTTACATTTGTAGTCTTTGTTTATATTTGTAGTCATTGTTTATATTTGCAGTCTTTGTTTACATTAAGAGTCTGTTTATATTTATAGTCTTTGTTTACATTCGTAGTCCTTTTTACATTTAGAGTCTTTGCTTACATTTATAGCCTTTGTTTACACTTAGTCTTTGTTTACATTTGTAGCCTTTGTTTACATTTAGTCTTTATTTATATTTGCAATCTTTGTTTACATTCCGAGTCTTTGTTTATATTTCGAGTATTTGTTTACGTTTGAAGTCTTTTTTTACATTTAGAGTTTATTTACATTTAGAGTGTTTGTTTACATTTGTAGTCTTTGTTTACATTGGTAGTCTTTGTTTACATTGGTAGACTTTGTTTACATTGGTAGTCTTTGTTACATTTGCAGACTTTGTTTACATTTAGATTCTTTGTTTACATTTGTAGTCTCTTTTGACAATTGTACTCTTTGTTTACATTTAGAGTTTGTTCCTGTTTAGAGCATTTTTTTACATTTGTAGTCTTAGAATCTGTTTACATTTTAAGTCTTTGTTTACATTTTATCATTGTTTACATTTGTAGTCATTTACTTTTGTAGAATTTGTTTACATTTGTATCTTTTTACATTTTCTGTCTTTTTATACTATTTAGAATTTTTGTTTACATTTGTAGTCTTTGTTTATATTTCTAGTCTTTGTTTACATTTAGAGTGTTTACATTTCTAGTGTTTGTTTACAATTAGAGTGTTTACATTTGTAGTCTTTGTTTACATTTAGAGTGTTTATTTATATTTGTAGACTTTCATTACATCTGTAGTTTTTGTTTATATTTAGTCTTTGTTTACATTTGCAGTCTTTGTTTACATTTAGTCTTGGTTTATATGTGTAGTTTTTTACATTTAGAGTCTCTGTTTACGTTTGATGTCTTTGTTTACATTTAGAGTTTGCTTACTTTTAGAGTATTTGTTTACATTTGTAATCTTTGTTTAAGTTTGTAGTCCTTGTTTACATTTAGAGTTTTTGCTTACATTTGTAGTCTTTGTTTACACTTAGACTTTTTTACATTTGTAGCCTTTGCTTACATTTAGAGTCTTTTTTTATATTTGCAGTCTTTGTTTACATTAAGAGTCTGTTTATATTTATAGTCTTTGTTTAAGTTCGTAGTCCTTTTTACATTTAGAGTCTTTGCTTACATTTGTTGTCTTTGTTTACTCTTAGTCTTTGTTTACATTTATAGCCTTTGTTTACATTTCGATTCTTTGTGTATATTTGCAGTCTTTGTTTACATTTCGAGTCTTTGTTTATATTTCGAGTATTTGTTTACGTTTGAAGTCTTTGTTTATATTTAGAGTTTGGTTACATTTAGAGTGTTTGTTTATATTTGTAGACTTTCTTTACATCTGTAGTCTTTGTTTATATTTAGTCTTTGTTTACATTTGCAGTCTTTGTTTACATTTAGTCTTTGTTTATATTTGTAGTTTTTTACATTTAGAGTCTTTGTTTATATTTGCAGTCTTTGTTTACATTTCGAGTCTGTTTATATTTCCAGTATTTGTTTACGTTTGAAGTCTTCGTTTACATTTAGAGTTTGGTTACATTTAGAGTGTTTGTTTACATTTGTAGTCTTTGTTTACATTGGTAGTCTTTGTTTACATTGGTAGTCTTTGTTACATTTGCAGACTTTGTTTACATTTAGATTCTTTGTTTACATTTGTAGTCTCTTTTGACAATTGTACTCTTTGTTTACATTTAGAGTTTGTTCCTGTTTAGAGCACTTTTTTTACATTTGTAGTCTTAGAATCTGTTTACATTTTAAGTCTTTGTTTACATTTTGTCTTTGTTTACATTCGTAGTCCTTTTTACATTTAGAGTCATTGCTTACATTTATAGACTTTTTTACACTTAGTCTTTGTTTATATTTGTAGCCTTTGTTTACATTTCGAGTCTTTGTTTATATATGCAGTCTTTGTTTACATTTCGAGTCTTTGTTTACATTTAGAGTTTGGTTACATTTAGAGTGTTTGTTTACATTGGTAGTCTTTGTTACATTTGTAGACTTTGTTTACATTTAGAGTCTTTGTTTACATTTGTAGTCTCTTTTGACAATTGCACTCTTTGTTTACATTTAGAGTTTGTTCCTGTTTAGAACATTTTTTTACATTTGTAATCTCAGAATCTGTTTACACTTTAAGTCTTTGTTTACGTTTTGTCATTGTTTACATTTGTATTCATTGTTTACTTTTGTAGACTTTGTTTACATTTGTAGTTTTTTACATTTTCAGTCTGTTTATACTATTTAGAATTTTTGTTTACATTTGTAGTCTTTGTATATATTTGTAGTCATTGTTTATATTTGCAGTCTTTGTTTACATTAAGAGTCTGTTTATATTTACAGTCTTTGTTTACAATCGTAGTCCTTTTTACATTTAGAGTCTTTGCTTACATTTATAGTCTTTGTTTACACTTAGTCTTTGTTTACATTTGTAGCCTTTGTTTACATTTAGAGTCTTTGTTTATATTTTCAGTCTATGTATTTCGAGTCTTTGTTTATATTTCGAGTATTTGTTTACGTTTGAAGTCTTTGTTTACGGTCTTTGGTTACATTTAGAGTGTTTGTTTACATTTGTAGTCTTTGTTTACATCGGTAGTCTTTGTTTACATTGGTAGTCTTTGTTACATTTGCAGACTTTGTTTACATTTAGATTCTTTGTTTACATTTGTAGTCTCTTTTGACAATTGTACTCTTTGTTTACATTTAGAGTTTGTTCCTGTTTAGAGCATTTTTTTTACATTTCTTGTCTTAGAATCTGTTTACATTTTAAGTCTTTGTTTATATTTTGTCATTGTTTACATTTGTAGTCATTGTTTACTTTTGTAGACTTTGTTTACATTTGTAGTTTTTTACATTTTCAGTCTGTTTATACTATTTAGAATGTTTGTTTACATTTGTAGTCTTTGTTTATATTTGTAGTCATTGTTTATATTTGCAGTCTTTGTTTACATTAACAGTGTTTATATTTATAGTCTTTGTTTACATTCGTAGTCCTTTTTACATTTAGAGTCTTTGCTTACATTTATAGCCTTTGTTTACACTTAGTCTTTGTTTACATTTGTAGCCTTTGTTTACATTTAGTCTTTGTTTATATTTGCAATCTTTGTTTACATACCGAGTCTTTGTTTATATTTCGAGTATTTGTTTACGTTTGAAGTCTTTGTTTACATTTAGAGTTTATTTACATTTAGAGTGTTTGTTTACATTTGTAGTCTTTGTTTACATTGGTAGTCTTTGTTACATTTTCAGACTTTGTTTACATTTAGATTCTTTGTTTACATTTGTAGTCTCTTTTGACAATTGTACTCTTTGTTTACATTTAGAGTTTGTTCCTGTTTAGAGCATTTTTTTACATTTGTAGTCTTAGAATCTGTTTACATTTTAAGTCTTTGTTTACATTTTATCATTGTTTACATTTGTAGTCATTTACTTTTGTAGACTTTGTTTACATTTGTATCTTTTTACATTTTCAGACTTTTTATACTATTTAGAATTTTTGTTTACATTTGTAGTCTTTGTTTATATTTGTAGTCATTGCTTACATTGAGTCTTTGCTTACATTTAAAATCTTTGTTTACATTTAGAGTCTGTTTACATTTGTAGTCTTTGTTACATTTGTAGTCTTTGTTTACATTTAGAGTCTCCGTTTACAGTTAGTCCTTGTTTACATTTAGAGTCTCCGTTTACATTTGTAGTCTTTTTCAAATTTAGAGTCTCTGTTTATATTTCTAGTCTTTGTTTACATTTAGAGTGTTTACATTTCTAGTGTTTGTTTACAATTAGAGTGTTTACATTTGTAGTCTTTGTTTACATTTAGTGTTTGTTTATATTTGTAGACTTTCATTACATCTGTAGTCTTTGTTTACATTTAGTCTTGTTTTACATTTGCAGTCTTTGTTTACATTTAGTCTTTGTTTATATTTGTAGTTTTTTACATTTAGTGTCTCTGTTTACGTTTGATGTCTTTGTTTACATTTAGAGATTGCTTACTTTTAGAGTGTTTGTTTGCATTTGTAATCTTTGTTTAAATTTGTTGTCCATGTTTACATTTAGAGTTTTTGCTTACATTTGTAGTCTTTGTTTAC
Source organism: Salticus scenicus (assembly GCA_963930645.1). NCBI lineage: Eukaryota > Metazoa > Arthropoda > Arachnida > Araneae > Salticidae > Salticus > Salticus scenicus. The sequence goes on along the minus strand of CAWVNO010002262.1, from coordinate 64,411 downwards.
ACTTAGACTTTTTTACATTTGTAGCCTTTGTTTACATTTAGAGTCTTTGTTTATATTTGCAGACTTTGTTTACATTAAGAGTCTGTTTATATTTATAGTCTTTGTTTACGTTCGTAGTCCTTTTTACATTTAGAGTCTTTTCTTACATTTGTAGTCTTTGTTTACTCTTAGTCTTTGTTTACATTTGTAGCCTTTGTTTACATTTCGAGTCTTTGTGTATATTTGCAGTCTTTGTTTACATTTCGAGTCTTTGTTTATATTTCGAGTATTTGTTTACGTTTGAAGTCTTTGTTTATATTTAGAGTTTGGTTACATTTAGAGTGTTTGTTTACATTTGTAGTCTTTGTTTACATTGGTAGTCTTTGTTACATTTGAGTCTTTGCTTACATTTAAAATCTTTGTTTACATTTAGAGTCTGTTTATACTATTTAGAATTTTTGTTTACATTTGTAGTCTGTTTATATTTGTAGTCTTTGTTTACATTTACAGTCTCCGTTTACAGTTAGTCTTTGTTTACATTTAGAGTGTTTGTTTATATTTGTAGACTTTCTTTACATCTGTAGTCTTTGTTTATATTTAGTCTTTGTTTACATTTGCAGTCTTTGTTTACATTTAGTCTTTGTTTATATTTGTAGTTTTTTACATTTAGAGTCTTTGTTTATATTTGCAGTCTTTGTTTACATTAAGAGTCTGTTTATATTTATAGTCTTTGTTTACATTCGTAGTCCTTTTTACATTTAGAGTCATTGCTTACATTTATAGTCTCTGTTTACACTTAGTCTTTGTTTACATTTGTAGCCTTTGTTTACATTTAGAGTCTTTGTTTATATTTGCAGTCTTTGTTTACATTTCGAGTCTGTTTATATTTCCAGTATTTGTTTACGTTTGAAGTCTTCGTTTACATTTAGAGTTTGGTTACATTTAGAGTGTTTGTTTACATTTGTAGTCTTTGTTACATTTGTAGACTTTGTTTACATTTAGAGTCTTTGTTTACATTTGTAGTCTCTTTTGACAATTGCACTCTTTGTTTACATTTAGAGTTTGTTCCTGTTTAGAACATTTTTTTACATTTGTAGTCTTAGAATCTGTTTACACTTTAGGTCTTTGTTTACATTTTGTCTTTGTTTACATTCGTAGTCCTTTTTACATTTAGAGTCATTGCTTACATTTATAGTCTTTTTTACATTTAGTCTTTGTAGCCTTTGTTTACATTTCGAGTCTTTGTTAGCCTTTGTTTACATTTCGAGTCTTTGTTAGCCTTCGAGTCTTTTTTAGCCTTTGTAGCCATTTAGTCTTTGTAGCCTTTGTTTACATTTCGAGTCTTTGTTTATATATGCAGTCTTTGTTTACATTTCGAGTCTTTGTTTATATTTCGAGTATTTGTTTACGTTTGAAGTCTTTGTTTACATTTAGAGTTTGGTTACATTTAGAGTGTTTGTTTACATTGGTAGTCTTTGTTACATTTGTAGACTTTGTTTACATTTAGAGTCTTTGTTTACATTTGTAGTCTCTTTTGACAATTGCACTCTTTGTTTACATTTAGAGTTTGTTCCTGTTTAGAACATTTTTTTACATTTGTAGTCTTAGAATCTGTTTACACTTTAAGTCTTTGTTTACGTTTTGTCATTGTTTACATTTGTAGTCATTGTTTACTTTTGTAGACTTTGTTTACATTTGTAGTTTTTTACATTTTCAGTCTGTTTATACTATTTAGAATTTTTGTTTACATTTGTAGTCTTTGTTTATATTTGTAGTCATTGTTTATATTTGCAGTCTTTGTTTACATTAAGAGTCTGTTCATATTTATAGTCTTTGTTTACATTCGTAGTCCTTTTTACATTTAGAGTCTTTGCTTACATTTATAGTCTTTGTTTACACTTAGTCTTTGTTTACATTTGTAGCCTTTGTTTACATTTAGAGTCTTTGTTTATATTTGAAGTCTATGTATTTCGAGTCTTTGTTTAGAGTTCGAGTATTTGTTTACGTTTGAAGTCTTTGTTTACATTTAGAGTTTGGTTACATTTAGAGTGTTTGTTTACATTTGTAGTCTTTTTTTACATTGGTAGTCTTTTTTTACATTGGTAGTCTTTGTTTACATTGGTAGTCTTTGTTACATTTGCAGACTTTGTTTACATTTAGATTCTTTGTTTACATTTGTAGTCTCTTTTGACAATTGGACTCTTTGTTTACATTTAGAGTTTGTTCCTGTTTAGAGCATTTTTTTTACATTTGTAGTCTTAGAATCTGTTTACATTTTAACTCTTTGTTTATATTTTGTCATTGTTTACATTTGTAGTCTTTGTTTACTTTTGTAGACTTTGTTTACATTTGTAGTTTTGTACATTTTCAGTCTGTTTATACTATTTAGAATTTTTGTTTACATTTGTAGTCTTTGTTTATATTTCTAGTCATTGTTTATATTTGCAGTCTTTGTTTACATTAAGAGTCTGTTTATATTTATAGTCTTTGTTTACATTCGTAGTCCTTTTTACATTTAGAGTCTTTGCTTACATTTATAGCCTTTGTTTACACTTAGTCTTTGTTTACATTTGTAGCCTTTGTTTACATTTAGTCTTTATTTATATTTGCAATCTTTGTTTACATTCCGAGTCTTTGTTTATATTTCGAGTATTTGTTTACGTTTGAAGACTTTTTTTACATTTAGAGTTTATTTACATTTAGAGTGTTTGTTTACATTTGTAGTCTTTGTTTACATTGGTAGACTTTGTTTACATTGGTAGTCTTTGTTACATTTGCAGACTTTGTTTACATTTAGATTCTTTGTTTACATTTGTAGTCTCTTTTGACAATTGTACTCTTTGTTTACATTTAGAGTTTGTTCCTGTTTAGAGCATTTTTTTACATTTGTAGTCTTAGAATCTGTTTACATTTTAAGTCTTTGTTTACATTTTATCATTGTTTACATTTGTAGTCATTTACTTTTGTAGAATTTGTTTACATTTGTATCTTTTTACATTTTCTGTCTTTTTATACTATTTAGAATTTTTGTTTACATTTGTAGTCTTTGTTTATATTTCTAGTCTTTGTTTACATTTAGAGTGTTTACATTTCTAGTGTTTGTTTACAATTAGAGTGTTTTACATTTGTAGTCTTTGTTTACATTTAGTGTTTATTTATATTTGTAGACTTTCATTACATCTGTAGTTTTTGTTTATATTTAGTCTTTGTTTACATTTGCAGTCTTTGTTTACATTTAGTCTTTGTTTATATTTGTAGTTTTTTACATTTAGAGTCTCTGTTTACGTTTGATGTCTTTGTTTACATTTAGAGTTTGCTTACTTTTAGAGTATTTGTTTACATTTGTAATCTTTGTTTAAGTTTGTAGTCCTTGTTTACATTTAGAGTTTTTGCTTACATTTGTAGTCTTTGTTTACATTTAGACTTTTTTACATTTGTAGCCTTTGTTTACATTTAGAGTCTTTTTTTATATTTGCAGTCTTTGTTTACATTAAGAGTCTGTTTATATTTATAGTCTTTGTTTAAGTTCGTAGTCCTTTTTACATTTAGAGTCTTTGCTTACATTTGTTGTCTTTGTTTACTCTTAGTCTTTGTTTACATTTATAGCCTTTGTTTACATTTCGATTCTTTGTGTATATTTGCAGTCTTTGTTTACATTTCGAGTCTTTGTTTATATTTCGAGTATTTCTTTACGTTTGAAGTCTTTGTTTATATTTAGAGTTTGGTTACATTTAGAGTGTTTGTTTATATTTGTAGACTTTCTTTACATCTGTAGTCTTTGTTTATATTTAGTCTTTGTTTACATTTGCAGTCTTTGTTTACATTTAGTCTTTGTTTATATTTGTAGTTTTTTACATTTAGAGTCTTTGTTTATATTTGCAGTCTTTGTTTACATTAAGAGTCTGTTTATATTTATAGTCTTTGTTTACATTCGTAGTCCTTTTTACATTTAGAGTCATTGCTTACATTTATAGTCTTTGTTTACATATGTAGCCTTTGTTTACATTTAGAGTCTTTGTTTATATTTGCAGTCTTTGTTTACATTTCGAGTCTGTTTATATTTCCAGTATTTGTTTACGTTTGAAGTCTTCGTTTACATTTAGAGTTTGGTTACATTTAGAGTGTTTGTTTACATTTGTAGTCTTTGTTTACATTGGTAGTCTTTGTTTACATTGGTAGTCTTTGTTACATTTGCAGACTTTGTTTACATTTAGATTCTTTGTTTACATTTGTAGTCTCTTTTGACAATTGTACTCTTTGTTTACATTTAGAGTTTGTTCCTGTTTAGAGCACTTTTTTTACATTTGTAGTCTTAGAATCTGTTTACATTTTAAGTCTTTGTTTACATTTTGTCTTTGTTTACATTCGTAGTCCTTTTTACATTTAGAGTCATTGCTTACATTTATAGACTTTTTTACACTTAGTCTTTGTTTATATTTGTAGCCTTTGTTTACATTTCGAGTCTTTGTTTATATATGCAGTCTTTGTTTACATTTCGAGTCTTTGTTTACATTTGGAGTTTGGTTACATTTAGAGTGTTTGTTTACATTGGTAGTCTTTGTTACATTTGTAGACTTTGTTTACATTTAGAGTCTTTGTTTACATTTGTAGTCTCTTTTGACAATTGCACTCTTTGTTTACATTTAGAGTTTGTTCCTGTTTAGAACATTTTTTTACATTTGTAGTCTCAGAATCTGTTTACACTTTAAGTCTTTGTTTATGTTTTGTCATTGTTTACATTTGTATTCATTGTTTACTTTTGTAGACTTTGTTTACATTTGTAGTTTTTTACATTTTCAGTCTGTTTATACTATTTAGAATTTTTGTTTACATTTGTAGTCTTTGTATATATTTGTAGTCATTGTTTATATTTGCAGTCTTTGTTTACATTAAGAGTCTGTTTATATTTACAGTCTTTGTTTACATTCGTAGTCCTTTTTACATTTAGAGTCTTTGCTTACATTTATAGTCTTTGTTTACACTTAGTCTTTGTTTACATTTGTAGCCTTTGTTTACATTTAGAGTCTTTGTTTATATTTGCAGTCTATGTATTTCGAGTCTTTGTTTATATTTCGAGTATTTGTTTACGTTTGAAGTCTTTGTTTACGGTCTTTGGTTACATTTAGAGTGTTTGTTTACATTTGTAGTCTTTGTTTACATCGGTAGTCTTTGTTTACATTGGTAGTCTTTGTTACATTTGCAGACTTTGTTTACATTTAGATTCTTTGTTTACATTTGTAGTCTCTTTTGACAATTGTACTCTTTGTTTACATTTAGAGTTTCTTCCTGTTTAGAGCATTTTTTTACATTTGTAGTCTTAGAATCTGTTTACATTTTAAGTCTTTGTTTACATTTTATCATTGTTTACATTTGTAGTCATTTACTTTTGTAGACTTTGTTTACATTTGTATCTTTTTACATTTTCAGACTTTTTATACTATTTAGAATTTTTGTTTACATTTGTAGTCTTTGTTTATATTTGTAGTCATTGCTTACATTGAGTCTTTGCTTACATTTAAAATCTTTGTTTACATTTAGAGTCTGTTTACATTTGTAGTCTTTGTTACATTTGTAGTCTTTGTTTACATTTAGAGTCTCCGTTTACAGTTAGTCCTTGTTTACATTTAGAGTCTTCGTTTACATTTGTAGTCTTTTTCAAATTTAGAGTCTCTGTTTATATTTCTAGTCTTTGTTTACATTTAGAGTGTTTACATTTCTAGTGTTTGTTTACAATTAGAGTGTTTACATTTGTAGTCTTTGTTTACATGTAGAGTGTTTGTTTATATTTGTAGACTTTCTTTACATCTGTAGTCTTTGTTTACATTTAGTCTTGTTTTACATTTGCAGTCTTTGTTTACATTTAGTCTTTGTTTATATTTGTAGTTTTTTACATTTAGTGTCTCTGTTTACGTTTGATGTCTTTGTTTACATTTAGAGATTGCTTACTTTTAGAGTGTTTGTTTACATTTGTAATCTTTGTTTAAATTTGTTGTCCATGTTTACATTTAGAGTTTTTGCTTACATTTGTAGTCTTTGTTTACACTTAAACTTTTTTACATTTGTAGCCTTTGTTTACATTTAGAGTCTTTGTTTATATTTGCAGACTTTGTTTACATTAAGAGTCTGTTTATATTTATAGTCTTTGTTTACGTTCGTAGTCCTTTTTACATTTGAGTCTTTGCTTACATTTAAAATCTTTGTTTACATTTAGAGTCTGTTTACATTTGTAGACTTTCTTTACATCTGTAGTCTTTGTTTATATTTAGTCTTTGTTTACATTTGCAGTCTTTGTTTACATTTAGTCTTTGTTTATATTTGTAGTTTTTTACATTTAGAGTCTTTGTTTATATTTGCAGTCTTTGTTTACATTAAGAGTCTGTTTATATTTATAGTCTTTGTTTACATTCGTAGTCCTTTTTACATTTAGAGTCATTGCTTACATTTATAGTCTCTGTTTACACTTAGTCTTTGTTTACATTTGTAGCCTTTGTTTACATTTAGAGTCTTTGTTTATATTTGCAGTCTTTGTTTACATTTCGAGTCTGTTTATATTTCGAGTATTTGTTTACGTTTGAAGTCTTCGTTTACATTTAGAGTTTGGTTACATTTAGAGTGTTTGTTTACATTTGTAGTCTTTGTTACATTTGTAGACTTTGTTTACATTTAGAGTCTTTGTTTACAGTTGTAGTCTCTTTTGACAATTGCACTCTTTGTTTACATTTAGAGTTTGTTCCTGTTTAGAACATTTTTTTACATTTGTAGTCTTAGAATCTGTTTACACTTTAGGTCTTTGTTTACATTTTGTCTTTGTTTACATTCGTAGTCCTTTTTACATTTAGAGTCATTGCTTACATTTATAGTCTTTTTTATATTTAGTCTTTGTTTATATTTGTAGCCTTTGTTTACATTTCGAGTCTTTGTTTATATATGCAGTCTTTGTTTACATTTCGAGTCTTTGTTTATATTTCGAGCATTTGTTTACGTTTGAAGTCTTTGTTTACATTTAGAGGTTGGTTACATTTACAGTGTTTGTTTACATTGGTAGTCTTTGTTACATTTGTAGACTTTGTTTACATTTAGAGTCTTTGTTTACATTTGTAGTCTCTTTTGACAATTGCACTCTTTGTTTACATTTAGAGTTTGTTCCTGTTTAGAACATTTTTTTACATTTGTAGTCTTAGAATCTGTTTACACTTTAAGTCTTTGTTTACGTTTTGTCATTGTTTACATTTGTAGTCATTGTTTACTTTTGTAGACTTTGTTTACATTTGTAGTTTTTTACATTTTCAGTCTGTTTATACTATTTAGAATTTTTGTTTACATTTGTAGTCTTTGTTTATATTTGTAGTCATTGTTTATATTTGCAGTCTTTGTTTACATTAAGAGTCTGTTCATATTTATAGTCTTTGTAGTCCTTTGTACATTCGTAGTCCTTTTTACATTTAGAGTCTTTGCTTACATTTATAGTCTTTGTTTACACTTAGTCTTTGTTTACATTTGTAGCCTTTGTTTACATTTAGAGTCTTTGTTTATATTTGCAGTCTATGTATTTCGAGTCTTTGTTTAGAGTTCGAGTATTTGTTTACGTTTGAAGTCTTTGTTTACGTTTAGAGTTTGGTTACATTTAGAGTGTTTGTTTACATTTGTAGTCTTTTTTTACATTGGTAGTCTTTTTTTACATTGGTAGTCTTTGTTTACATTGGTAGTTTTTGTTACATTTGCAGACTTTGTTTACATTTAGATTCTTTGTTTACATTTGTAGTCTCTTTTGACAATTGGACTCTTTGTTTACATTTAGAGTTTGTTCCTGTTTAGAGCATTTTTTTTACATTTGTAGTCTTAGAATCTGTTTACATTTTAAGTCTTTGTTTATATTTTGTCATTGTTTACATTTGTAGTCATTGTTTATTTTTGTAGACTTTGTTTACATTTGTAGTTTTGTACATTTTCAGTCTGTTTATACTATTTAGAATTTTTGTTTACATTTGTAGTCTTTGTTTATATTTGTAGTCATTGTTTATATTTGCAGTCTTTGTTTACATTAAGAGTCTGTTTATATTTATAGTCTTTGTTTACATTCGTAGTCCTTTTTACATTTAGAGTCTTTGCTTACATTTATAGCCTTTGTTTACACTTAGTCTTTGTTTACATTTGTAGCCTTTGTTTACATTTAGTCTTTATTTATATTTGCAATCTTTGTTTACATTCCGAGTCTTTGTTTATATTTCGAGTATTTGTTTACGTTTGAAGTCTTTTTTTACATTTAGAGTTTATTTACATTTAGAGTGTTTGTTTACATTTGTAGTCTTTGTTTACATTGGTAGTCTTTGTTTACATTGGTAGACTTTGTTTACATTGGTAGTCTTTGTTACATTTGCAGACTTTGTTTACATTTAGATTCTTTGTTTACATTTGTAGTCTCTTTTGACAATTGTACTCTTTGTTTACATTTAGAGTTTGTTCCTGTTTAGAGCATTTTTTTACATTTGTAGTCTTAGAATCTGTTTACATTTTAAGTCTTTGTTTACATTTTATCATTGTTTACATTTGTAGTCATTTACTTTTGTAGAATTTGTTTACATTTGTATCTTTTTACATTTTCTGTCTTTTTATACTATTTAGAATTTTTGTTTACATTTGTAGTCTTTGTTTATATTTGTAGTCATTGCTTACATTGAGTCTTTGCTTACATTTAAAATCTTTGTTTACAATTAGAGTCTCAGTTTAGAGTTAGTCCTTGTTTACATTTAGAGTCTCCGTTTACATTTGTAGTCTTTTTCAAATTTAGAGTCTCTGTTTATATTTCTAGTCTTTGTTTACATTTAGAGTGTTTACATTTCTAGTGTTTGTTTACAATTAGAGTGTTTACATTTGTAGTCTTTGTTTACATTTAGAGTGTTTGTTTATATTTGTAGACTTTCTTTACATCTGTAGTCTTTGTTTACATTTAATCTTGTTTTACATTTGCAGTCTTTGTTTACATTTAGTCTTTGTTTATATTTGTAGTTTTTTACATTTAGAGTCTCTGTTTACGTTTGATGTCCTTGTTTACATTTAGAGTTTGCTTACTTTTAGAGTGTTTGTTTACATTTGTAATCTTTGTTTAAGTTTGTAGTCCTTGTTTACATTTAGAGATTTTGCTTATATTTGTAGTCTTTGTTTACACTTAGACTTTATTACATTTGTAGCCTTTGTTTACATTTAGAGTCTTTGTTTATATTTGCAGTCTTTGTTTACATTAAGAGTCTGTTTATATTTATAGTCTTTGTTTACGTTCGTAGTCCTTTTTACTTTTAGAGTCTTTGCTTACATTTATAGTCTTTGTTTACACTTGGTCTTTGTTTACATTTGTAGCCTTTGTTTACATTTAGAGTCTTTGTTTATATATGCAGTCTTTGTTTACATTTCGAGTCTTTCTTTATATTTCGAGTATTTATTTACGTTTGAAGTCTTTGTTTACATTTAGAGTTTGTTTACATTTAGAGTGTTTGTTTACATTTGTAGTCTTTGTTTACATTGGTAGTCTTTGTTACATTTGTAGACTTTGTTTACATTTAGAGTCTTTGTTTACATTTGTAGTCTCTTTTGACAATTGCACTCTTTGTTTACATTTAGAGTTTGTTCCTGTTTAGAGCATTTTTTTACATTTGTAGTCTTAGAATCTGTTTACATTTTAAGTCTTTGTTTATATTTTATCATTGTTTACATATGTAGTCACTGTTTACTTACTTTTGTAGACTTTGTTTACATTTGTATCTTTTTACATTTTCAGTCTTTTTATACTATTTAGAATTTTTGTTTACATTTGTAGTCTTTGTTTATATTTGTAGTCATTGCTTACATTGAGTCTTTGCTTACATTTAAAATCTTTGTTTACATTTAGAGTCTGTTTACATTTTGTCTTTGTTACATTTGTAGTCTTTGTTTACATTTAGAGTCTCCGTTTACAGTTAGTCCTTGTTTACATTTAGAGTCTCCGTTTACATTTGTAGTCTTTTTCAAATTTAGAGTCTCTGTTTATATTTCTAGTCTTTGTTTACATTTAGAGTGTTTACATTTCTAGTGTTTGTTTACAATTAGAGTGTTTACATTTGTAGTCTTTGTTTACATGTAGAGTGTTTGTTTATATTTGTAGACTTTCTTTGCATCTGTAGTCTTTGTTTACATTTAGTCTTTGTTTACATTTAGTCTGTTTATATTTGTAGTTTTTTACATTTAGAGTCTCTGTTTACGTTTGATGTCTTTGTTTACATTTAGAGTTTGCTTACTTTTAGAGTGTTTGTTTACATTTGTAATCTTTGTTTAAGTTTGTAGTCCTTGTTTACATTTAGAGTTTTTGCTTACATTTGTAGTCTTTGTTTACACTTAGATTTTTTACATTTGTAGCCTTTGTTTACATTTAGAGTCTTTGTTTATATTTGCAGTCTTTGTTTACATTAAGAGTCTGTTTATATTTATAGTCTTTGTTTACGTTCGTAGTCCTTTTTACATTTAGAGTCTTTGCTTACATTTATAGTCTTTGTTTACACTTTGTCTTTGTTTACATTTGTAGCCTTTGTTTATATTTAGAGTCTTTGTTTATATATGCAGTCTTTGTTTACATTTCGAGTCTTTGTTTATAATACGAGTATTTATTTACGTTTGAAGTCTTTGTTTACATTTAGTGTTTGGTTACATTTAGAGTGTTTGTTTACATTTGTAGTCTTAGTTTACATTGGTAGTCTTTGTTACATTTGTAGACTTTGTTTACATTTAGAGTCTTTGTTTACATTTGTAGTCTCTTTTGACAATTGCACTCTTTGTTTACATTTAGAGTTTGTTCCTGTTTAGAGCATTTTTTTACATTTGCAGTCTTAGAATCTGTTTACATTTTAAGTCTTTGTTTACATTTTGTCATTGTTTACATGTGTAGTCATTGTTTACTTTTGTAGACTTTGTTTACATTTGTAGTTTTTTACATTTTCAGTCTGTTTATATTATTTAGAATTTTTGTTTACATTTGTAGTCTTTGTTTATATTTGTAGTCATTGTTTATATTTGCAGTCTTTGTTTACATTAAGAGTCTGTTTATATTTACAGTCTTTGTTTACATTCGTAGTCCTTTTTACATTTAGAGTCTTTGTTTGCATTTATATTTTTTGTTTACACTTAGTCTTTGTTTACATTTGTATCCTTTGTTTACATTTAGAGTCTTTATTTATATTTGCAGTCTTTGTTTACATTCCGAGTCTTTGTTTATATTTCGAGTATTTCTTTACGTTTGAAGTCTTTGTTTACATTTAGAGTGGTTACATTTAGAGTGTTTGTTTACATTTGTAGTCTTTGTTTACATTGGTAGTCTTTGTTTACATTGGTAGTGTTTGTTACATTTGTAGACTTTGTTTACATTTAGATTCTTTGTTTACATTTGTAGTCTCTATTGACAATTGTACTCTTTGTTTACATTTAGAGTTTGTTCCTGTTTAGAGCATTTTTTTTACATTTGTAGTCTTACAATCTGTTTACATTTTAACTCTTTGTTTACATTTTATCATTGTTTACATTTGTAGTCATTGTTTACTTTTGTAGACTTTGTTTACATTTGTAGTTTTTTACATTTTCAGTCTGTTTATACTATTTAGAATTTTTGTTTACATTTGTAGTCTTTGTTTATATTTGTATTCATTGCTTACATTGAGTCTTTGCTTACATTTAAAATCTTTGTTTACATTAGTGTTTGTTTATATTTGTAGACTTGTTTTACATCTGTAGTCTTTGTTTACATTTAGTCTTTGTTTACATTTGCAGTCTTTGTTTACATTTAGTCTTTGTTTATATTTGTAGTTTTTTATATTTAGAGTCTCTGTTTACGTTTGATGTCTTTGTTTACATTTAGAGTTTGCTTAATTTTAGAGTGTTTGTTTACATTTTTAATCTTTGTTTAAGTTTGTTGTCCTTGTTTACATTTAGAGTTTTTGCTTACATTTGTAGTCTTTGTTTACACTTAGACTTTTTTACATTTGTAGCCTTTGTTTACATTTAGAGTCTTTGTTTATATTTGCAGTCTTTGTTTACATTAAGAGTCTGTTTATATTTATAGTCTTTGTTTACGTTCGTAGTCCTTTTTACATTTAGAGTCTTTGCTTACATTTATAGTCTTTGTTTACACTTAGTCTTTGTTTATATATGCAGTCTGTTTACATTTCGAGTGTTTGTTTATATTTCGAGTATTTTTTTACGTTTGTAGTCTTTGTTTACATTAAGAGTTTGGTTACAGTTAGAGTGTTTGTTTACATTTGTAGTCTTTGTTTACATTGGTAGTCTTTGTTACATTTGTAGACTTTGTTTACATTTAGAGTCTTTGTTTACATTTGTAGTCTCTTTTGACAATTGTACTCTTTGTTTACATTTAGAATTTGTTCCTGTTTAGAGCATTTTTTTTACATTTGTAGTCTTAGAATCTGTTTACATTTTAAGTCTTTGTTTACATTTTATCATTGTTTACATTTTTAGTCATTGTTTACTTTTGTAGACTTTGTTTACATTTGTATTTTTTTACATTTTCAGTCTTTTTATACTATTTAGAATTTTTGTTTACATTTGTAGTCTTTGTTTATATTTGTAGTCATTGCTTTGTAGTCATTGCTGTAGTCATCTAGTCTTTGCTTACATTTAAAATCTTTGTTTACATTTAGAGTCTGTTTACATTTGTAGTCTTTGTTACATTTGTAGTCTTTGTTTACATTTAGAGTCTCCGTTTACAGTTAGTCCTTGTTTACATTTAGAGTCTCCGTTTACATTTGTAGTCTTTTTCAAATTTAGAGTCTCTGTTTATATTTCTAGTCTTTAATTACATTTAGAGTGTTTACATTTCTAGTGTTTGTTTACAATTAGAGTGTTTACATTTGTAGTCTTTGTTTACATTTAGTGTTTGTTTATATTTGTAGACTTTCTTTACATCTGTAGTCTTTGTTTACATTTAGTCTTTGTTTACATTTGCAGTCTTTGTTTACATTTAGTCTTTGTTTATATTTGTAGTTTTTTATATTTAGAGTCTCTGTTTACGTTTGATGTCTTTGTTTACATTTAGAGTTTGCTTACTTTTAGAGTGTTTGTTTACATTTGTAGTCTTTGTTTACATTGGTAGTCTTTGTTACATATGTAGAGTTTGTTTATCTTTCGAGTCTTTTTACATTTGCAGTGTTTGTTTACATTTGTTGTCTTTGTTTACATTTAGAGTTTATTTTTATTGTAGTCTTTGTTTTCATTTTGTCTAAATACATATAGAATCTCCGTTTATTCTTTAACTTTCTTGTCACCATGGAAGCCTCTGCGCAAGTGCGGATTCGACGAGTCCACCAATAAAATAGGGGAGACAAGGTTTTCGTTGAGAGAAAATAAGCGATAAGGGAATGCCGAATGACTGGATGTTTACTAAATTCAAATCTGTAAGTCAACTTGGAAACACTCCAAGATTTTCCACTTGTCCTCACTGCTAGGCATAGAGAACGTGGTTACACTATACATTTGTAGTCTTTGTTCAAATTAAGACTCTGTTTATATTTGTAGTCTTTGTTTACATTTAGAGACATTGTTTACATTTGTAGTCTACGTTAACATTTGTTGTCTTTGTTTATATTTAGAGACAGTTTAGATAGAGTTTTTGTTTACATTTGTAATCTTTAATTGCATTTAGAGTCTCACTTTTCATCTGTACTCTATTTACAATTTTAGACTGTCTACATTTAGAGTCTATGTTATACGTTTGAAGTCTTTCTTTGCATTTAGAGTGTTTTTATCGCAGTCTTTGTTTATATTTAGAGTGTTTACATTTCTAGTGTTTGTTTACAATTAGAGTGTTTACATTTGTAGTCTTTGCTTACATTTAGAGTGTTTGTTTATATTTGTAGACTTTCTTTAGATCTGTAGTCTTTGTTTACATTTAGTCTTTGTTTACATTTGCAGTGTTTGTTTACATTTAGACTTTGTTTATATTTGTAGTTTTTTACATTTAGAGTCTTTGTTTATATTTGCAGTCTTTGTTTACATTAAGAGTCTGTTTATATTTATAGTCTTTGTTTACATTCGTAGTCCTTTTTACATTTAGAGTCATTGCTTACATTTATAGTCTTTGTTTACACTTTGTCTTTGTTTACATTTGTAGCCTTTGTTTACATTTAGAGTCTTTGTTTTGTTTACATTGGTAGTCTTTGTTTACATTGGTAGTCTTTGTTTACATTGGTAGTCTTTGTTACATTTGCAGTTTTTGTTTACATTTAGATTCTTTGTTTACATTTGTAGTCTCTTTTGACAATTGTACTCTTTGTTTACATTTAGAGTTTGTTCCTGTTTAGAGCATTTTTTTTATACTTGTAGTCTTAGAATCTGTTTACATTTTAAGTCTTTGTTTACATTTTATCATTGTCTACATTTGTAGTCATTGTTTACATTTGTAGACTTTGTTTACATTTGTATCTTTTTACATTTTCAGTCTTTTTATACTATTTAGAATTTTTGTTTACATTTGTAGTCTTTGTTTATATTTGTAGTCATTGCTTACATTGAGTCTTTGCTTACATTTAAAATCTTTGTTTACAATTAGAGTGTCAGTTTAGAGTTAGTCCTTGTTTACATTTAGAGTCTCCGTTTACATTTGTAGTCTTTTTCAAATTTAGAGTCTCTGTTTATATTTCTAGTCTTTGTTTACATTTAGAGTGTTTACATTTCTAGTGTTTGTTTACAATTAGAGTGTTTACATTTGTAGTCTTTGTTTACATTTAGAGTGTTTGTTTATATTTGTAGACTTTCTTTACATCTGTAGTCTTTGTTTATATTTAGTCTTTGTTTACATTTGCAGTCTTTGTTTACATTTAGTCTTTGTTTATATTTGTAGTTTTTTACATTTAGAGTCTCTGTTTACGTTTGATGTCCTTGTTTACATTTAGAGTTTGCTTACTTTTAGAGTGTTTGTTTACATTTGTAATCTTTGTTTAAGTTTGTAGTCCTTGTTTACATTTAGAGATTTTGCTTATATTTGTAGTCTTTGTTTACACTTAGACTTTATTACATTTGTAGCCTTTGTTTACATTTAGAGTCTTTGTTTATATTTGCAGTCTTTGTTTACATTAAGAGTCTGTTTATATTTATAGTCTTTGTTTACGTTCGTAGTCCTTTTTACTTTTAGAGTCTTTGCTTACATTTATAGTCTTTGTTTACACTTGGTCTTTGTTTACATTTGTAGCCTTTGTTTACATTTAGAGTCTTTGTTTATATATGCAGTCTTTGTTTACATTTCGAGTCTTTCTTTATATTTCGAGTATTTATTTACGTTTGAAGTCTTTGTTTACATTTAGAGTTTGTTTACATTTAGAGTGTTTGTTTACATTTGTAGTCTTTGTTTACATTGGTAGTCTTTGTTACATTTGTAGACTTTGTTTACATTTAGAGTCTTTGTTTACATTTGTAGTCTCTTTTGACAATTGCACTCTTTGTTTACATTTAGAGTTTGTTCCTGTTTAGAGCATTTTTTTACATTTGTAGTCTTAGAATCTGTTTACATTTTAAGTCTTTGTTTATATTTTATCATTGTTTACATATGTAGTCACTGTTTACTTTTGTAGACTTTGTTTACATTTGTATCTTTTTACATTTTCAGTCTTTTTATACTATTTAGAATTTTTGTTTACATTTGTAGTCTTTGTTTATATTTGTAGTCATTGCTTACATTGAGTCTTTGCTTACATTTAAAATCTTTGTTTACATTTAGAGTCTGTTTACATTTTGTCTTTGTTACATTTGTAGTCTTTGTTTACATTTAGAGTCTCCGTTTACAGTTAGTCCTTGTTTACATTTAGAGTCTCCGTTTACATTTGTAGTCTTTTTCAAATTTAGAGTCTCTGTTTATATTTCTAGTCTTTGTTTACATTTAGAGTGTTTACATTTCTAGTGTTTGTTTACAATTAGAGTGTTTACATTTGTAGTCTTTGTTTACATGTAGAGTGTTTGTTTATATTTGTAGACTTTCTTTGCATCTGTAGTCTTTGTTTACATTTAGTCTTTGTTTACATTTAGTCTGTTTATATTTGTAGTTTTTTACATTTAGAGTCTCTGTTTACGTTTGATGTCTTTGTTTACATTTAGAGTTTGCTTACTTTTAGAGTGTTTGTTTACATTTGTAATCTTTGTTTAAGTTTGTAGTCCTTGTTTACATTTAGAGTTTTTGCTTACATTTGTAGTCTTTGTTTACACTTAGATTTTTTACATTTGTAGCCTTTGTTTACATTTAGAGTCTTTGTTTATATTTGCAGTCTTTGTTTACATTAAGAGTCTGTTTATATTTATAGTCTTTGTTTACGTTCGTAGTCCTTTTTACATTTAGAGTCTTTGCTTACATTTATAGTCTTTGTTTACACTTTGTCTTTGTTTACATTTGTAGCCTTTGTTTATATTTAGAGTCTTTGTTTATATATGCAGTCTTTGTTTACATTTCGAGTCTTTGTTTATAATACGAGTATTTATTTACGTTTGAAGTCTTTGTTTACATTTAGTGTTTGGTTACATTTAGAGTGTTTGTTTACATTTGTAGTCTTAGTTTACATTGGTAGTCTTTGTTACATTTGTAGACTTTGTTTACATTTAGAGTCTTTGTTTACATTTGTAGTCTCTTTTGACAATTGCACTCTTTGTTTACATTTAGAGTTTGTTCCTGTTTAGAGCATTTTTTTACATTTGCAGTCTTAGAATCTGTTTACATTTTAAGTCTTTGTTTACATTTTGTCATTGTTTACATGTGTAGTCATTGTTTACTTTTGTAGACTTTGTTTACATTTGTAGTTTTTTACATTTTCAGTCTGTTTATATTATTTAGAATTTTTGTTTACATTTGTAGTCTTTGTTTATATTTGTAGTCATTGTTTATATTTGCAGTCTTTGTTTACATTAAGAGTCTGTTTATATTTACAGTCTTTGTTTACATTCGTAGTCCTTTTTACATTTAGAGTCTTTGTTTGCATTTATATTTTTTGTTTACACTTAGTCTTTGTTTACATTTGTATCCTTTGTTTACATTTAGAGTCTTTATTTATATTTGCAGTCTTTGTTTACATTCCGAGTCTTTGTTTATATTTCGAGTATTTCTTTACGTTTGAAGTCTTTGTTTACATTTAGAGTGGTTACATTTAGAGTGTTTGTTTACATTTGTAGTCTTTGTTTACATTGGTAGTCTTTGTTTACATTGGTAGTGTTTGTTACATTTGTAGACTTTGTTTACATTTAGATTCTTTGTTTACATTTGTAGTCTCTATTGACAATTGTACTCTTTGTTTACATTTAGAGTTTGTTCCTGTTTAGAGCATTTTTTTTACATTTGTAGTCTTACAATCTGTTTACATTTTAACTCTTTGTTTACATTTTATCATTGTTTACATTTGTAGTCATTGTTTACTTTTGTAGACTTTGTTTACATTTGTAGTTTTTTACATTTTCAGTCTGTTTATACTATTTAGAATTTTTGTTTACATTTGTAGTCTTTGTTTATATTTGTATTCATTGCTTACATTGAGTCTTTGCTTACATTTAAAATCTTTGTTTACATTAGTGTTTGTTTATATTTGTAGACTTGTTTTACATCTGTAGTCTTTGTTTACATTTAGTCTTTGTTTACATTTGCAGTCTTTGTTTACATTTAGTCTTTGTTTATATTTGTAGTTTTTTATATTTAGAGTCTCTGTTTACGTTTGATGTCTTTGTTTACATTTAGAGTTTGCTTAATTTTTGAGTGTTTGTTTACATTTTTAATCTTTGTTTAAGTTTGTTGTCCTTGTTTACATTTAGAGTTTTTGCTTACATTTGTAGTCTTTGTTTACACTTAGACTTTTTTACATTTGTAGCCTTTGTTTACATTTAGAGTCTTTGTTTATATTTGCAGTCTTTGTTTACATTAAGAGTCTGTTTATATTTATAGTCTTTGTTTACGTTCGTAGTCCTTTTTACATTTAGAGTCTTTGCTTACATTTATAGTCTTTGTTTACACTTAGTCTTTGTTTATATATGCAGTCTGTTTACATTTCGAGTGTTTGTTTATATTTCGAGTATTTTTTTACGTTTGTAGTCTTTGTTTACATTAAGAGTTTGGTTACAGTTAGAGTGTTTGTTTACATTTGTAGTCTTTGTTTACATTGGTAGTCTTTGTTACATTTGTAGACTTTGTTTACATTTAGAGTCTTTGTTTACATTTGTAGTCTCTTTTGACAATTGTACTCTTTGTTTACATTTAGAATTTGTTCCTGTTTAGAGCATTTTTTTTACATTTGTAGTCTTAGAATCTGTTTACATTTTAAGTCTTTGTTTACATTTTATCATTGTTTACATTTTTAGTCATTGTTTACTTTTGTAGACTTTGTTTACATTTGTATTTTTTTACATTTTCAGTCTTTTTATACTATTTAGAATTTTTGTTTACATTTGTAGTCTTTGTTTATATTTGTAGTCATTGCTTACATCTAGTCTTTGCTTACATTTAAAATCTTTGTTTACATTTAGAGTCTGTTTACATTTGTAGTCTTTGTTACATTTGTAGTCTTTGTTTACATTTAGAGTCTCCGTTTACAGTTAGTCCTTGTTTACATTTAGAGTCTCCGTTTACATTTGTAGTCTTTTTCAAATTTAGAGTCTCTGTTTATATTTCTAGTCTTTAATTACATTTAGAGTGTTTACATTTCTAGTGTTTGTTTACAATTAGAGTGTTTACATTTGTAGTCTTTGTTTACATTTAGTGTTTGTTTATATTTGTAGACTTTCTTTACATCTGTAGTCTTTGTTTACATTTAGTCTTTGTTTACATTTGCAGTCTTTGTTTACATTTAGTCTTTGTTTATATTTGTAGTTTTTTATATTTAGAGTCTCTGTTTACGTTTGATGTCTTTGTTTACATTTAGAGTTTGCTTACTTTTAGAGTGTTTGTTTACATTTGTAGTCTTTGTTTACATTGGTAGTCTTTGTTACATATGTAGAGTTTGTTTATCTTTCGAGTCTTTTTACATTTGCAGTGTTTGTTTACATTTGTTGTCTTTGTTTACATTTAGAGTTTATTTTTATTGTAGTCTTTGTTTTCATTTTGTCTAAATACATATAGAATCTCCGTTTATTCTTTAACTTTCTTGTCACCATGGAAGCCTCTGCGCAAGTGCGGATTCGACGAGTCCACCAATAAAATAGGGGAGACAAGGTTTTCGTTGAGAGAAAATAAGCGATAAGGGAATGCCGAATGACTGGATGTTTACTAAATTCAAATCTGTAAGTCAACTTGGAAACACTCCAAGATTTTCCACTTGTCCTCACTGCTAGGCATAGAGAACGTGGTTACACTATACATTTGTAGTCTTTGTTCAAATTAAGACTCTGTTTATATTTGTAGTCTTTGTTTACATTTAGAGACATTGTTTACATTTGTAGTCTACGTTAACATTTGTTGTCTTTGTTTATATTTAGAGACAGTTTAGATAGAGTTTTTGTTTACATTTGTGATCTTTAATTGCATTTAGAGTCTCACTTTTCATCTGTACTCTATTTACAATTTTAGACTGTCTACATTTAGAGTCTATGTTATACGTTTGAAGTCTTTCTTTGCATTTAGAGTGTTTTTATCGCAGTCTTTGTTTATATTTAGAGTGTTTACATTTCTAGTGTTTGTTTACAATTAGAGTGTTTACATTTGTAGTCTTTGCTTACATTTAGAGTGTTTGTTTATATTTGTAGACTTTCTTTAGATCTGTAGTCTTTGTTTACATTTAGTCTTTGTTTACATTTGCAGTGTTTGTTTACATTTAGACTTTGTTTATATTTGTAGTTTTTTACATTTAGAGTCTTTGTTTATATTTGCAGTCTTTGTTTACATTAAGAGTCTGTTTATATTTATAGTCTTTGTTTACATTCGTAGTCCTTTTTACATTTAGAGTCATTGCTTACATTTATAGTCTTTGTTTACACTTTGTCTTTGTTTACATTTGTAGCCTTTGTTTACATTTAGAGTCTTTGTTTTGTTTACATTGGTAGTCTTTGTTTACATTGGTAGTCTTTGTTTACATTGGTAGTCTTTGTTTACATTGGTAGTCTTTGTTACATTTACAGTTTTTGTTTACATTTAGATTCTTTGTTTACATTTGTAGTCTCTTTTGACAATTGTACTCTTTGTTTACATTTAGAGTTTGTTCCTGTTTAGAGCATTTTTTTTATACTTGTAGTCTTAGAATCTGTTTACATTTTAAGTCTTTGTTTACATTTTATCATTGTCTACATTTGTAGTCATTGTTTACATTTGTAGACTTTGTTTACATTTGTATCTTTTTATATTTTCAGTCTTTTTATACTATTTAGAATTTTTGTTTACATTTGTAGTCTTTGTTTATATTTGTAGTCATTGCTTACATTGAGTCTTTGCTTACATTTAAAATCTTTGTTTACAATTAGAGTGTCAGTTTAGAGTTAGTCCTTGTTTACATTTAGAGTCTCCGTTTACATTTGTAGTCTTTTTCAAATTTAGAGTCTCTGTTTATATTTCTAGTCTTTGTTTACATTTAGAGTGTTTACATTTCTAGTGTTTGTTTACAATTAGAGTGTTTACATTTGTAGTCTTTGTTTACATTTAGAGTGTTTGTTTATATTTGTAGACTTTCTTTACATCTGTAGTCTTTGTTTACATTTAATCTTGTTTTACATTTGCAGTCTTTGTTTACATTTAGTCTTTGTTTATACTGTCCGTTTTCGTAAACCATGTCTACCTCTCGCGGAACGATCCTACTCGGAAAAGGGGTGATGCGTTGAATGAGATGGGCACTTAGCCAAATGCGCTTTTCGTTCTACACGTGTTCGTTTTCTTTTTATGAGTCTTCAATATTTATTTTACCTTTTTACGCGAATTTAAAGTTTAATTTTTAATTTTAATTAACAATATTTTATTTAATGTAATTTACATGACAATATGCGGGAAAAATAAAAGGTGTAAAATAATCATGATAAAAAAATCTAATGATTTGATTTAAATACGATTTTCTGTAAATTTCTGTAAAATAGAGATCCAAAAATATGGTATTTTTATTTTAGCAGTATAATTTAAAAGAAAAAAATATATTACTTTTACTACAGGTAAAGTCTACTGTAAACGTTGTTCTTTTTCTCTTCTTTTATTAATGAATTATGTAAATTTTACCTAATTTAAGTCATTTTTAATTAATTTACTACTATAATCAGTGCATGAAACAAGTGTTCAGGTATGACAGATATAGTACGAATTTAGAGATCAAGTAAGCAAATAAAAATAATTTTAACTGAAAAAAAAAAGAAGAAGAAGAAAGAAAACAGGCATTTACTTTTAAGTTTACGGATTTTATTTTACATCGAAGAATAAAACTGATCTTCTACACTTATTTAAAAATTACAAGGGGGAAAAATCAGCATTTTGCCTTTATACGAATATAACGAAGAAGTATCGCCTCAAAATTCAATAATGTCCTGAAAAGAAAAAAAAAGAAAAAAGAAACCGCAACTTATCTCTCACTCGTAAAATGTAAACATTCTCTCATTATTACGCTTCTACCCTATTTTAACAAAATCAATGCAGACCTCATGCATGCGCATAGGTGAGCAGGGTCACAGCTCACGAAAACAAACAAATATTTGTAGTTTTTTACATTTAGAGTCTCTGTTTACGTTTGATGTCCTTGTTTACATTTAGAGTTTGCTTACTTTTAGAGTGTTTGTTTACATTTGTAATCTTTGTTTAAGTTTGTAGTCCTTGTTTACATTTAGAGTTTTTGCTTATATTTGTAGTCTTTGTTTACACTTAGACTTTATTACATTTGTAGCCTTTGTTTACATTTAGAGTCTTTGTTTATATTTGCAGTCTTTGTTTACATTAAGAGTCTGTTTATATTTATAGTCTTTGTTTACGTTCGTAGTCCTTTTTACTTTTAGAGTCTTTGCTTACATTTATAGTCTTTGTTTACACTTGGTCTTTGTTTACATTTGTAGCCTTTGTTTACATTTAGAGTCTTTGTTTATATATGCAGTCTTTGTTTACATTTCGAGTCTTTCTCTATATTTCGAGTATTTATTTACGTTTGAAGTCTTTGTTTACATTTAGAGTTTGTTTACATTTAGAGTGTTTGTTTACATTTGTAGTCTTTGTTTACATTGGTAGTCTTTGTTACATTTGTAGACTTTGTTTACATTTAGAGTCTTTGTTTACATTTGTAGTCTCTTTTGACAATTGCACTCTTTGTTTACATTTAGAGTTTGTTCCTGTTTAGAGCATTTTTTTACATTTGTAGTCTTAGAATCTGTTTACATTTTAAGTCTTTGTTTATATTTTATCATTGTTTACATATGTAGTCATTGTTTACTTTTGTAGACTTTGTTTACATTTGTATCTTTTTACATTTTCAGTCTTTTTATACTATTTAGAATTTTTGTTTACATTTGTAGTCTTTGTTTATATTTGTAGTCATTGCTTACATTGAGTCTTTGCTTACATTTAAAATCTTTGTTTACATTTAGAGTCTGTTTACATTTTGTCTTTGTTACATTTGTAGTCTTTGTTTACATTTAGAGTCTCCGTTTACAGTTAGTCCTTGTTTACATTTAGAGTCTCCGTTTACATTTGTAGTCTTTTTCAAATTTAGAGTCTCTGTTTATATTTCTAGTCTTTGTTTACATTTAGAGTGTTTACATTTCTAGTGTTTGTTTACAATTAGAGTGTTTACATTTGTAGTCTTTGTTTACATGTAGAGTGTTTGTTTATATTTGTAGACTTTCTTTACATCTGTAGTCTTTGTTTACATTTAGTCTTGTTTTACATTTGCAGTCTTTGTTTACATTTAGTCTGTTTATATTTGTAGTTTTTTACATTTAGTGTCTCTGTTTACGTTTGATGTCTTTGTTTACATTTAGAGATTGCTTACTTTTAGAGTGTTTGTTTACATTTGTAATCTTTGTTTAAGTTTGTTGTCCATGTTTACATTTAGAGTTTTTGCTTACATTTGTAGTCTTTGTTTACACTTAGACTTTTTTACATTTGTAGCCTTTGTTTACATTTCGAGTCTTTGTGTATATTTGCAGTCTTTGTTTACATTTCGAGTCTTTGTTTATATTTCGAGTATTTGTTTACATTTGGAGTGTTTGTTTATATTTAGAGTTTGGTTACATTTAGAGTGTTTCTTTACATTTGTAGTCTTTGTTTACATTGGTAGTCTTTGTTACATTTGAGTCTTTGCTTACATTTAAAATCTTTGTTTACATTTAGAGTCTGTTTACATTTGTAGTCTTCGTTACATTTGTAGTCTTTGTTTACATTTACAGTCTCCGTTTACAGTTAGTCTTTGTTTACATTTAGAGTGTTTGTTTATATTTGTAGACTTTCTTTACATCTGTAGTCTTTGTTTATATTTAGTCTTTGTTTACATTTGCAGTCTTTGTTTACATTTAGTCTTTGTTTATATTTGTAGTTTTTTACATTTAGAGTCTTTGTTTATATTTGCAGTCTTTGTTTACATTAAGAGTCTGTTTATATTTATAGTCTTTGTTTACATTCGTAGTCCTTTTTACATTTAGAGTCATTGCTTACATTTATAGTCTTTCTTTACACTTAGTCTTTGTTTACATTTGTAGCCTTTGTTTACATTTAGAGTCTTTGTTTATATTTGCAGTCTTTGTTTACATTTCGAGTCTGTTTATATTTCGAGTATTTGTTTACGTTTGAAGTCTTCGTTTACATTTAGAGTTTGGTTACATTTAGAGTGTTTGCTTACATTTGTAGTCTTTGTTACATTTGTAGACTTTGTTTACATTTAGAGTCTTTGTTTACATTTGTAGTCTCTTTTGACAATTGCACTCTTTGTTTACATTTAGAGTTTGTTCCTGTTTAGAACATTTTTTTACATTTGTAGTCTTAGAATCTGTTTACACTTTAAGTCTTTGTTTACGTTTTGTCATTGTTTACATTTGTAGTCATTGTTTACTTTTGTAGACTTTGTTTACATTTGTAGTTTTTTACATTTTCAGTCTGTTTATACTATTTAGAATTTTTGTTCACATTTGTAGTCTTTGTTTATATTTGTAGTCATTGTTTATATTTGCAGTCTTTGTTTACATTAAGAGTCTGTTTATATTTATAGTCTTTGTTTACGTTCGTAGTCCTTTTTACATTTAGAGTCTTTTCTTACATTTGTAGTCTTTGTTTACTCTTAGTCTTTGTTTACATTTATAGCCTTTGTTTACATTTCGAGTCTTTGTGTATATTTGCAGTCTTTGTTTACATTTCGAGTCTTTGTTTATATTTCGAGTATTTGTTTACATTTGAAGTGTTTGTTTATATTTAGAGTTTGGTTACATTTAGAGTGTTTCTTTACATTTGTAGTCTTTGTTTACATTGGTAGTCTTTGTTACATTTGAGTCTTTGCTTACATTTAAAATCTTTGTTTACATTTAGAGTCTGTTTACATTTGTAGTCTTCGTTACATTTGTAGTCTTTGTTTACATTTACAGTCTCCGTTTACAGTTAGTCTTTGTTTACATTTAGAGTGTTTGTTTATATTTGTAGACTTTCTTTACATCTGTAGTCTTTGTTTATATTTAGTCTTTGTTTACATTTGCAGTCTTTGTTTACATTTAGTCTTTGTTTATATTTGTAGTTTTTTACATTTAGAGTCTTTGTTTATATTTGCAGTCTTTGTTTACATTAAGAGTCTGTTTATATTTATAGTCTTTGTTTACATTCGTAGTCCTTTTTACATTTAGAGTCATTGCTTACATTTATAGTCTTTCTTTACACTTAGTCTTTGTTTACATTTGTAGCCTTTGTTTACATTTAGAGTCTTTGTTTATATTTGCAGTCTTTGTTTACATTTCGAGTCTGTTTATATTTCGAGTATTTGTTTACGTTTGAAGTCTTCGTTTACATTTAGAGTTTGGTTACATTTAGAGTGTTTGCTTACATTTGTAGTCTTTGTTACATTTGTAGACTTTGTTTACATTTAGAGTCTTTGTTTACATTTGTAGTCTCTTTTGACAATTGCACTCTTTGTTTACATTTAGAGTTTGTTCCTGTTTAGAACATTTTTTTACATTTGTAGTCTTAGAATCTGTTTACACTTTAAGTCTTTGTTTACGTTTTGTCATTGTTTACATTTGTAGTCATTGTTTACTTTTGTAGACTTTGTTTACATTTGTAGTTTTTTACATTTTCAGTCTGTTTATACTATTTAGAATTTTTGTTCACATTTGTAGTCTTTGTTTATATTTGTAGTCATTGTTTATATTTGCAGTCTTTGTTTACATTAAGAGTCTGTTTATATTTATAGTATTTGTTTACATTCGTAGTCCTTTTTACATTTAGAGTCTTTGCTTACATTTATAGTCTTTGTTTACACTTAGTCTTTGTTTACATTTGTAGCATTTGTTTACATTTAGAGTCTTTGTTTATATTTGCAGTCTATGTATTTCGAGTCTTTGTTTATATTTCGAGTATTTGTTTACGTTTGAAGTCTTTGTTTACATTTAGAGTTTGGTTACATTTAGAGTGTTTGTTTACATTTGTAGTCTTTGTTTACATTGGTAGTCTTTGTTTACATTGGTAGTCTTTGTTACATTTGCAGACTTTGTTTACATTTAGATTCTTTGTTTACATTTGTAGTCTCTTTTGACAATTGTACTCTTTGTTTACATTTTGAGTTTGTTGCTGTTTAGAGCATTTTTTTTACATTTGTAGTCTTAGAATCTGTTTACATTTTAAGTCTTTGTTTATATTTTGTCATTGTTTACATTTGTAGTCATTGTTTACTTTTGTAGACTTTGTTTACATTTGTAGTTTTGTACATTTTCAGTCTGTTTATACTATTTAGAATTTTTGTTTACATTTGTAGTCTTTGTTTATATTTGTAGTCATTGTTTATATTTGCAGTCTTTGTTTACATTAAGAGTCTGTTTATATTTATAGTCTTTGTTTACATTCGTAGTCCTTTTTACATTTAGAGTCTTTGTTTGCATTTATATTCTTTGTTTACACTTAGTCTTTGTTTACATTTAGTCTTTGTTTATATTTGCAATCTTTGTTTACATTCCGAGTCTTTGTTTATATTTCGAGTATTTGTTTACGTTTGAAGTCTTTGTTTACATTTAGAGTTTATTTATATTTAGAGTGTTTGTTTACATTTGTAGTCTTTGTTTACATTGGTAGTCTTTGTTTACATTGGTAGTCTTTGTTTACATTGGTAGTCTTTGTTACATTTGCAGACTTTGTTTACATTTAGATTCTTTGTTTACATTTGTAGTCTCTTGACAATTGTACTCTTTGTTTACATTTAGAGTTTGCTCCTGTTTAGAGCATTTTTTTACATTTGTAGTCTTAGAATCTGTTTACATTTTAAGTCTTTGTTTACATTTTATCATTGTTTACATTTGTAGTCATTTACTTTTGTAGACTTTGTTTACATTTGTATCTTTTTACATTTTCTGTCTTTTTATACTATTTAGAATTTTTGTTTACATTTGTAGTCTTTGTTTATATTTGTAGTCATTGCTTACATTGAGTCTTTGCTTACATTTAAATTCTCTGTTTACATTTAGAGTCTGTTTACATTTGTAGTCTTTGTTACATTTGTACTCTTTGTTTACATTTAGAGTCTCCGTTTACAGTTAGTCCTTGTTTACATTTAGGGCCGAATTCTGGTCAAACGCCGCAACTTTACGATAACCAGCTCACAAAGTGGGAGGGATTGCGAGAGAAAAGGGGAAAGCACTGATGTTAGTGATTCAAGCCAAACGGAGTTGATTTCCACAACTGCTGACGTCAGTAAAGTAAGAAAGGGAAAATTCGAAGAAAATATTCGAATTTCATTCAGATATTGTTCGTTTTTAACCAATCAGAATCTGTATACAGTTTTAAAGGGACGACCATATGGGTTGCTTCTATTTGTTTTTATCGTAACTTATTTTGGTTTCATTCATTAACGATGTGTACATCAGATAAGCATGAAAGCCATAACTAATACCCCCAAAAATTATAATAGGAAGAACAATTAAATGATAATAATAGCAATAGGTTTTATTATTTTCTTTATATAAAAATGGGAAAAAATAGAAAAAAGAATAATCATTAAATAACCATCTGTGCGTCTGATTTCTATAAACTTTCATTTTATTACTTTACGTAAAAAAAGTGGGGGGGGGGGGATATAAAAAAGCATAATAAACATTAAATAACCATTTGTATGTACGATTTTTATAATTTTATGGCATAATATGATGATATGGTATATTTATAACACAAGTTAATACTATAAACTTATTATATTTTCAGATGAAATACTGTTATTTTATTGTATTTTTATAAATTAAAAATAGACCTCCTCCTCCCTCCCCCCCCCCCAATCTTTTCCAAATTACATAAATATCTAATGCTTGGTTTTCAATTAAAACAAAATTTGCAGATTCAGTTCAGAAATTTATTTTCAATAAAATAAAATTATATTCACCATATTGTAAAATGATTTATAATTTTCCAATTTGTGAGTATGTCCTTTTATTATGTTCTACGACCAAAAAAATAATAATAAAATAAAATAAATAAAATAAAATAAAATAAATAAATAAAATAAACAAATTTGTAAGCAGAAAAATAGTATTTATAAAATTTGTGTACTTTTCATTTTATTAATTATTATTTGTAGTAAAAGCATTAAGATTTAATATGTTCTTGTGTTTTTTTTTTTTTTTAATTAAATGAATATTTTTTGCAGAGCATTAATCTGAAAAAAAAAAAAAAAAAAAAAAAAGATTTTGAATATAAAATATTATCAAAGCTGTATTGTAAAATGTTTTCAGTATTTATTATGTTTTATTATGTTTACAGTTTGCAAAGTAATTTTCAAGATAAGACAAACTTTATTAACATCAATTCATTATTTTAAAAATTCTGATTTGTTTTATCATTACTCCAAAATTTTATGGGTAATTCATATTCTGATATTATTAATAAAAACTAATAAGAGAAAGATTTTTTTAATTCTTTTTTTCTATATTATTTTTAACTGTTACCAAGACATAAGTTAAAAAAAAAATAAAAAAAAATCGTTTGATTGGGATTAATTTATAAAAGTATATTAATAATTTTATCATTTTATAAAGTTAATTATAGTTTTTCGAATGCAGGCATTTAAAGCATTTAAAAATATAAATATATAAATGCGAAAACATTAAAAAAATAAGAAAGAGATAAGAAAGAAATTTTTTTTTTTTTTTTTTTTGCTTGCTACCTTAGAATAAAATAAAATAAGAAATAATAATAAAAATAAATAATAATTTAATTTAAATCAATTCTTAGTATAAAGTAAAATTGTTCACGCCCAAAGAAGAAAATGAAAAAGACATAAAAAGTTTTATAACTAAGTTTCAAGAAAAATCAAAATAGGTCTGATTAAATTTCTTAGCTTAACTTATGCTTGAAATATTCATCTATATGGAGATGATTATATAAATATTCAGTGAACTGTCGGGGGAACAAAACTAAATTAATACGAAATTAATTAATTAATAAAATAAATAAATAAATAAAAGATAATTTTAAATAATAGATGTAGATTTGAAGTAAACACCTATTTCTTTAGTTAGTAATAAGAGACATTACTGTGAAATACATGAATATAATACTTTGAAATTTGTCTTATCATGAAAAATATGTTGTGCAAACACTAATAACAATAAAACATAAGATACAAAAAATACTGAAAATATTTCACATACCTGTATTTTAACTACGTTTCATGAACTATCTTTTGAACTGAAAAGGTTATTTTTAGCTTTTAGTATCCAGTATCCTTTTTTTCTTTCTTTTTTAATCAGAAGAAATATATATTTTAATAATAGTATTAATTATCTTCAATCAATACTACTTATAGAAATCTCATAGAGTACACAATTTACCAAGCGCTTTGCACGTTTGTAATGGCCGCCATTGCTCTTACAAGAGTATTACGATAGCTTTCTACTGGCCGCAAATTGAGCCACGTGACAATCGCATCTGCGAGAGAAGAATGTTGTGATTGTTTGACCTGACTAGGAAGATTCGTTTTCGTCCGCGACTTTGCGGTAAAAACGCAGGTGCGAGCCGTAAGTGTTTGGCTGGAATCTGGGCCTTAGAGTCTCCGTTTACATTTGTAGTCTTTTTCAAATTTAGAGTCTCTGTTTATATTTGTAGTCTTTGTTTACATTTAGAGTGTTTACATTTCTAGTGTTTGTTTACAATTAGAGTGTTTACATTTGTAGTCTTTGTTTACATGTAGAGTGTTTGTTTATATTTGTAGACTTTCTTTGCATCTGTAGTCTTTGTTTACATTTAGTCTTTGTTTACATTTAGTCTGTTTATATTTGTAGTTTTTTACATTTAGAGTCTCTGTTTACGTTTGATGTCTTTGTTTACATTTAGAGTTTGTTTACTTTTAGAGTGTTTGTTTACATTTGTAATCTTTGTTTAAGTTTGTAGTCCTTGTTTACATTTAGAGTTTTTGCTTACATTTGTAGTCTTTGTTTACACTTAGACTTTTTTACATTTGTAGCCTTTGTTTACATTTAGAGTCTTTGTTTATATTTGCAGTCTTTGTTTACATTAAGAGTCTGTTTATATTTATAGTCTTTGTTTACGTTCGTAGTCCTTTCTACATTTAGAGTCTTTGCTTACATTTATAGTCTTTGTTTACACTTAGTCTTTGTTTACATTTGTAGCCTTTGTTTATATTTAGAGTCTTTGTTTATATATGCAGTCTTTGTTTACATTTCGAGTCTTTGTTTATAATACGAGTATTTATTTACGTTTGAAGTCTTTTTTTACATTTAGAGTGTTTGTTTACATTTGTAGTCTTTGTTTACATTGGTAGTCTTTGTTACATTTGTAGACTTTGTTTACATTTAGAGTCTTTGTTTACATTTGTAGTCTCTTTTGACAATTGCACTCTTTGTTTACATTTAGAGTTTGTTCCTGTTTAGAGCATTTTTTTACATTTGCAGTCTTAGAATCTGTTTACATTTTAAGTCTTTGTTTACATTTTGTCATTGTTTACATTTGTAGTCATTGTTTACTTTTGTAGACTTTGTTTACATTTGTAGTTTTTTACATTTTCAGTCTGTTTATACTATTTAGAATTTTTGTTTACATTTGTAGTCTTTGTTTATATTTGTAGTCATTGTTTATATTTGCAGTCTTTGTTTACATTAAGAGTCTGTTTATATTTATAGTCTTTGTTTACATTCGTAGTCCTTTTTACATTTAGAGTCTTTGTTTGCATTTATATTCTTTGTTTACACTTAGTCTTTGTTTACTTTTGTAGCCTTTGTTTACATTTAGAGTCTTTATTTATATTTGCAGTCTTTGTTTACATTCCGAGTCTTTGTTTATATTTCGAGTATTTGTTTACGTTTGAAGTCTTTGTTTACATTTAGAGTGGTTACATTTAGAGTGTTTGTTTACATTTGTAGTCTTTGTTTACATTGGTAGTCTTTGTTTACATTGGTAGTGTTTGTTACATTTGCAGACTTTGTTTACATTTAGATTCTTTGTTTACATTTGTAGTCTCTTTTGACAATTGTACTCTTTGTTTACATTTAGAGTTTGTTCCTGTTTAGAGCACTTTTTTTACATTTGTAGTCTTAGAATCTGTTTACATTTTAAGTCTTTGTTTACATTTTATCATTGTTTACATTTGTAGTCATTGTTTACTTTTGTAGACTTTATTTACATTTGTATTTTTTTACATTTTCAGTCTTTTTATACTATTTAGAATTTTTGTTTACATTTGTAGTCTTTGTTTATATTTATAGTCATTGCTTACATCTAGTCTTTGCTTACATTTAAAATCTTTGTTTACATTTAGAGTCTGTTTACATTTGTAGTCTTTGTTACATTTGTAGTCTTTGTTTACATTTAGAGTCTCCGTTTACATTTGTAGTCTTTTTCAAATTTAGAGTCTCTGTTTAAATTTCTAGTCTTTAATTACATTTAGAGTGTTTACATTTCTAGTGTTTGTTTACAATTAGAGTGTTTACATTTGTAGTCTTTGTTTACATTTAGTGTTTGTTTATATTTGTAGACTTTCTTTACATCTGTAGTCTTTGTTTACATTTGCAGTCTTTGTTTACATTTAGTCTTTGTTTATATTTGTAGTTTTTTATATTTAGAGTCTCTGTTTACGTTTGATGTCTTTGTTTACATTTTGAGTTTGCTTACTTTTAGAGTGTTTGTTTACATTTGTAGTCTTAGTTTACATTGGTAGTCTTTGTTACATATGTAGAGTTTGTTTATATTTCTAGTCTTTTTACATTTGCAGTGTTTGTTTACATTTGTTGTCTTTGTTTACATTTAGAGTTTATTTTTATTGTAGTCTTTGTTTTCATTTTGTCTAAATACATATAGAATCTACGTTTATTCTTTAACTTTCTTGTCACCATGGAAGCCTCTGCGCAAGTGCGGATTCGACGAGTCCACCAATAAAATAGGGGAGACAAGGTTCAGAGAAAATAAGCGATAAGGGAATGCCGAATGACTGGATGTTTACTAAATTCAAATCTGTAAGTCAACTTGGAAACACTCCAAGATTTTCCACTCGTCCTCACTGCTAGGCATAGAGAACGTGGTTACACTATACATTTGTAGTCTTTGTTCAAATTAAGACTCTGTTTATATTTGTAGTCTTTGTTTACATTTAGAGACATTGTTTACATTTGTAGTCTACGTTAACATTAGTTGTCTTTGTTTATATTTAGAGACAGTTTAGTTAGAGTTTTTGTTTACATTTGTAATCTTTAATTGCATTTAGAGTCTCACTTTTCATCTGTACTCTATTTACAATTTTAGACTGTCTACATTTAGAGTCTATGTTATACGTTTGAAGTCTTTCTTTGCATTTAGAGTGTTTTTATCGCAGTCTTTGTTTATATTTAGAGTGTTTACATTTCTAGTGTTTGTTTACAATTAGAGTGTTTACATTTGTAGTCTTTGGTTACATTTAGAGTGTTTGTTTATATTTGTAGACTTTCTTTACATCTGTAGTCTTTGTTTACATTTAGTCTTTGTTTACATTTGCAGTGTTTGTTTACATTTAGACTTTGTTTATATTTGTAGTTTTTTACATTTAGAGTCTTTGTTTATATTTGCAGTCTTTGTTTACATTAAGAGTCTGTTTATATTTATAGTCTTTGTTTACATTTGTAGCCTTTGTTTACATTTAGAGTCTTTGTTTTGTTTACATTGGTAGCCTTTGTTTACATTGGTAGTCTTTGTTACATTTGCAGACTTTGTTTACATTTAGATTCTTTGTTTACATTTGTAGTCTCTTTTGACAATTGTACTCTTTGGTACTACATTTAGAGTTTGTTCCTGTTTAGAACATTTTTTTACATTTGTAGTCTTAGAATCTGTTTACACTTTAAGTCTTTGTTTACGTTTTGTCATTGTTTACATTTGTAGTCATTGTTTACTTTTGTAGACTTTGTTTACATTTGTAGTTTTTTACATTTTCAGTCTGTTTATACTATTTAGAATTTTTGTTTACATTTGTAGTCTTTGTTTATATTTGTAGTCATTGTTTATATTTGCAGTCTTTGTTTACATTAAGAGTCTGTTTATATTTATAGTCTCTGTTTACATTCGTAGTCCTTTTTACATTTAGAGTCTTTGCTTACATTTATAGTCTTTGTTTACACTTAGTCTTTGTTTACATTTGTAGCCTTTGTTTACATTTAGAGTCTTTGTTTATATTTGCAGTCTATGTATTTCGAGTCTTTGTTTAGAGTTCGAGTATTTGTTTACGTTTGAAGTCTTTGTTTACATTTAGAGTTTGTTTACATTTAGAGTGTTTGTTTACATTTGTAGTCTTTTTTTACATTGGTAGTCTTTGTTTACATTGGTAGACTTTGTTACATTTGCAGACTTTGTTTACATTTAGATTCTTTGTTTACATTTGTAGTCTCTTTTGACAATTGGACTCTTTGTTTACATTTAGAGTTTGTTCCTGTTTAGAGCATTTTTTTACATTTGTAGTCTTAGAATCTGTTTACATTTTAAGTCTTTGTTTATATTTTGTCATTGTTTACATTTGTAGTCATTGTTTACTTTTGTAGACTTTGTTTACATTTGTAGTTTTGTACATTTTCAGTCTGTTTATACTATTTAGAATTTTTGTTTACATTTGTAGTCTTTGTTTATATTTGTAGTCATTGTTTATATTTGCAGTCTTTGTTTACATTAAGAGTCTGTTTATATTTATAGTCTTTGTTTACATTCGTAGTCCTTTTTACATTTAGAGTCTTTGCTTACATTTATAGCCTTTGTTTACACTTAGTCTTTGTTTACATTTGTAGCCTTTGTTTACATTTAGTCTTTATTTATATTTGCAATCTTTGTTTACATTCCGAGTCTTTGTTTATATTTCGAGTCTCCGTTTACAGTTAGTCCTTGTTTACATTTAGAGTCTCCGTTTACATTTGTAGTCTTTTTCAAATTTAGAGTCTCTGTTTATATTTCTAGTCTTTGTTTACATTTAGAGTGTTTACATTTCTAGTGTTTGTTTACAATTAGAGTGTTTACATTTGTAGTCTTTGTTTACATGTAGAGTGTTTGTTTATATTTGTAGACTTTCTTTACATCTGTAGTCTTTGTTTACATTTATTCTTTGTTTACATTTGCAGTCTTTGTTTACATTTAGTCTTTGTTTATATTTCTAGTTTTTTACATTTAGTGTCTTTGTTTATATTTGCAGTCTTTGTTTACATTAAGAGTCTGTTTATATTTATAGTCTTTGTTTACATTCGTAGTCCTTTTTACATTTAGAGTCTTTGTTACATTTGTAGTCTTTGTTTACACTTAGTCTTTGTTTACATTTGTAGCCTTTGTTTACATTTCGAGTCTTTGTTTATATTTGCAGTCTTTGTTTACATTTCGAGTCTTTGTTTATATTTCGAGTATTTGTTTACGTTTGAAGTCTTTGTTTATATTTAGAGTTTGGTTACATTTAGAGTGTTTGTTTACATTTGTAGTCTGTTACATTTCTAGACTTTGTTTACATTTAGATTCTTTGTTTACATTTGTAGTCTCTTTTGACAACTGTACTCTTTGTTTGCATTTAGAATTTGTTCCTGTTTAGAGCATTTTTTTTACATTTGTAGTCTTAGAATCTGTTTACATTTTAAGTCTTTGTTTACATTTTGTCATTGTTTACATTTGTAGTCATTGTTTACTTTTGTAGACTTTGTTTACATTTGTAGTTTTTTACATTTTCAGTCTGTTTATACTATTTAGAATTTTTGTTTACATTAGTAGTCTTTGTTTATATTTGTAGTCATTGCTTACATTGAGTCTTTGCTTACATTTAAAATCTTTGTTTACATTTAGAGTCTGTTTACATTTGTAGTCTTTGTTTACATTTAGCCTCCGTTTACAGTTAGTCCTTGTTTACATTTAGAGTCTTTGTTACATTTGTAGTCTTTGTTTACACTTTGTCTTTGTTTACATTTGTAGCCTTAGTTTACATTTAGAGTCTTTGTTTATATTTGCAGTCTTTGTTTACATTTCGAGTCTTTGTTTATATTTCGAGTATTTGTTTACGTTTGAAGTCTTTGTTTATATTTAGAGTTTGGTTACATTTAGAGTGTTTGTTTACATTTGTAGTCTGTTACATTTGTAGACTTTGTTTACATTTAAAGTCTTTGTTTACATTTGTAGTCTCTTTTCACAATTGCACTCTTTGTTTACATTTAGAGTTTGTTCCTGTTTAAAGCATTTTTTTACATTTATAGTCATAGAATCTGTTTACATTTTAAGTCTTTGTTTACATTTTGTCATTGTTTACATTTATAGTCATTGTTTACTTTTGTAGATTTTGTTTACATTTGTAATTTTTTACATTTTCAGTCTGTTTATACTATTTAGAATTTTTGTTTACATTTGTAGTCTTTGTTTATATTTGTAGTCATTGTTTATATTTGCAGTCTTTGTTTACATTAAGAGTCTGTTTATATTTATAGTCTTTATTTACATTCGTAGTCCTTTTTACATTTAGAGTCTTTGCTTACATTTATAGTCTTTGTTTACACTTAGTCTTTGTTTACATTTGTAGCCTTTGTTTACATTTAGAGTCTTTGTTTATATTTCGAGTATTCATTTACGTTTGAAGTCTTTGTTTACATTTAGAGTTTGGTTACATTTAGAGTGTTTGTTTACATTGGTAGTCTTTGTTTACATTGGTAGTCTTTGTTACATTTGCAGACTTTGTTTACATTTAGATTCTTTGTTTACATTTGTAGTCTCTTTTGACAATTGCACTCTTTGTTTACATTTAGAGTTTGTTCCTGTTTAGAGCATTTTTTTTACATTTTTAGTCTTAGAATCTGTTTACATTTTAAGTCTTTGTTTACATTTTGTCATTGTTTACATTTGTACTCATTGTTTACTTTTGTAGACTTTGTTTACATTTGTATTTTTTTACATTTTCAGTCTTTGTATACTATTTAGAATTTTTGTTTACATTTGTAGTCTTTGTTTATATTTGTAGTCATTGTTTACATTGAGTGTTTCCTTATATTTAAAATCTTTGTTTACATTTAGAGTCTGTTTACATTTGTAGTCTTTGTTACATTTGTAGTCTTTGTTTACATTTAGAGTCTCCGTTTACAGTTAGTCCTTGTTTACATTTAGAGTCTCCGTTTACATTTGTAGTCTTTTTCAAATTTAGAGTCTCTGTTTATATTTCTAGTCTTTGTTTACATTTAGAGTGTTTACATTTCTAGTGTTTGTTTACAATTAGAGTGTTTACATTTGTAGTCTTTGTTTACATTTAGAGTGTTTGTTTATATTTGTAGATTTTCTTTACATCTGTAGTCTTTGTTTATATTTAGTCTTTGTTTACATTTGCAGTCTTTGTTTACATTTAGTCTTTGTTTATATTTGTAGTTTTTTACATTTAGAGCCTTTGTTTACATTTAGAGTTTGGTTACATTTAGAGTGTTTGTTTACATTGGTAGTCTTTGTTTACATTGGTAGTCTTTGTTACATTTGCAGACTTTGTTTACATTTAGATTCTTTGTTTACATTTGTAGTCTCTTTTGACAATT
This sequence comes from Salticus scenicus, assembly GCA_963930645.1. Classification (NCBI taxonomy): domain Eukaryota; kingdom Metazoa; phylum Arthropoda; class Arachnida; order Araneae; family Salticidae; genus Salticus; species Salticus scenicus. The sequence goes on along the minus strand of CAWVNO010002262.1, from coordinate 28,306 downwards.
GTACTCTTTGTTTACATTTAGAGTTTGTTCCTGTTTAGAGCATTTTTTTTACATTTGTAGTCTTAGAATCTGTTTATATTTTAAGTCATTGTTTACTTTTGTAGACTTTGTTTACATTTGTATTTTTTTACATTTTCAGTCTTTGTATACTATTTAGAATTTTTGTTTACATTTGTAGTCTTTGTTTATATTTGTAGTCATTGTTTACATTGAGTGTTTGCTTACATTTAAAATCTTTGTTTACATTTAGTGTCTGTTTACATTTGTAGTCTTTGTTACATTTGTAGTCTTTGTTTACATTTAGAGTCTCCGTTTACAGTTAGTCCTTGTTTACATTTAGAGTCTCCGTTTACATTTGTAGTCTTTTTCAAATTTAGAGTCTCTGTTTATATTTCTAGTCTTTGTTTACATTTAGAGTGTTTACATTTCTAGTGTTTGTTTACAATTAGAGTGTTTACATTTGTAGTCTTTGTTTACATTTAGAGTGTTTGTTTATATTTGTAGATTTTCTTTACATCTGTAGTCTTTGTTTACATTTAGTCTTTGTTTACATTTGCAGTCTTTGTTTACATTTAGTCTTTGTTTATATTTGTAGTTTTTTACATTTAGAGTCTCTGTTTACGTTTGATGTCTTTGTTTACATTTGGAGTTTGCTTACTTTTAGAGTGTTTGTTTACATTTATAGTCTTTGTTTACGTTTGTAGTCCTTTTTACATTTAGAGTCTTTGCTTACGTTTATAGTTTTTGTTTGCACTTAGTCTTTGTTTACATTTGTAGCCTTTGTTTACATTTAGAGTCTTTGTTTTTTTTGCAGTCTTTGTTTACATTTCGAGTCTTTGTTTATATTTCGAGTATTTGTTTAAAGTCTTTGTTTACATTTAGAGTTTGGTTACATTTAGAGTGTTTACATTGGTAGTCTTTGTTTACATTGGTAGTCTTTGTTACATTTGCAGACTTTGTTTACATTTAGATTTTTTGTTTACATTTGTAGTCTCTTTTGACAATTGTACTCTTTGTTTACATTTAGAGTTTGTTCCTGTTTAGAGCATTTTTTTGCATTTGTACTCTTAGAATCTGTTTACATTTTAAGTCTTTGTTTACATTTTGTCATTGTTTACATTTGTAGTCATTGTTTACTTTTGTACACTTTGTTTACATTTGTATTTTTTTACATTTTCAGTCTTTGTATACTATTTAGAATTTTTGTTTACATTTGTAGTCTTTGTTTATATTTGTAGTCATTGTTTACATTGAGTGTTTGCTTACATTTAAAATCTTTGTTTACATTTAGAGTCTGTTTACATTTGTAGTCTTTGTTTACATTTAGATTCTCCGTTTACAGTTAGTCCTTGTTTACATTTAGAGTCTCCGTTTACATTTGTAGACTTTTTCAAATTTAGAGTCTCTGTTTATATTTCTAGTCTTTGTTTACATTTAGAGTGTTTACATATCTAGTGTTTGTTTACAATTAGAGTGTTTACATTTGTAGTCTTTGTTTACATTTAGAGTGTTTGTTTATATTTGTAGACTTTCTTTACATCTGTAGTCTTTGTTTATATTTAGTCTTTGTTTACATTTGCAGTCTTTGTTTACATTTAGTCTTTGTTTATATTTGTAGTTTTTTACATTTAGAGTCTTTGTTTATATTTGCAGTCTTTGTTTACATTAAGAGTCTGTTTATATTTATAGTCTTTGTTTACATTCGTAGTCCTTTTTACATTTAGAGTCATTGCTTACATTTATAGTCTTTGTTTACACTTAGTCGCTGTTTACATTTGTAGCCTTTGTTTACATTTAGAGTCTTTGTTTATATTTGCAGTCTTTGTTTACATTTCGAGTTTTTGTTTATATTTCGAGTATTTGTTTACGTTTGAAGTCTTTGTTTACATTTAGAGTTTCGTTACATTTAGAGTGTTTGTTTACATTTGTAGTCTTTGTTTACATTGGTAGTCTTTGTTTACATTGGTAGTCTTTGTTAAATTTGCAGACTTTGTTTACATTTAGATTCTTTGTTTACATTTGTAGTCTCTTTTGACAATTGTACTCTTTGTTTACATTTAGAGTTTGTTCCTCTTTAGAGCATTTTTTTTACATTTGTAGTCTTAGAATCTGTTTATATTTTAAGTCTTTGTTTACATTTTGTCATTGTTTACATTTGTAGTCATTGTTTACTTTTGTAGACTTTGTTTACATTTGTAGTTTTTTACATTTTCAGTCTGTTTATACTATTTAGAATTTTTGTTTACATTAGTAGTCTTTGTTTATATTTGTAGTCATTGCTTACATTGAGTCTTTGCTTACATTTAAAATCTTTGTCTACATTTAGAGTCTGTTTACATTTGTAGTCTTTGTTACATTTGTAGTCTTTGTTTACATTTACAGTCTCCGTTTACAGTTAGTCCTTGTTTACATTTAGAGTCTCCGTTTACATTTGTAGTCTTTTTCAAATTTAGAGTCTGTTTATATTTCTAGTCTTTGTTTACATTTAGAGTGTTTACATTTCTAGTGTTTGTTTACAATTAGAGTGTTGACACTTGTAGTGTTTGTTTACATTTAGAGTGTTTGTTTATATTTGTAGACTTTCTTTACATCTGTAGTCTTTGTTTATATTTAGTCTTTGTTTACATTTGCAGTCTTTGTTTACATTTAGTCTGTTTATATTTGTAGTTTTTTACATTTAGAGTCTTTGTTTATATTTGCAGTCTTTTTTTACATTAAGAGTCTGTTTATATTTATAGTCTTTGTTTACATTCGTAGTCCTTTTTACATTTAGAGTCTTTGTTACATTTGTAGTCTTTGTTTACACTTAGTCTTTGTTTACATTTGCAGACTTTGTTTACATTTAGATTCTTTGTTTACATTTGTAGTCTCTTTTGACAATTGTACTCTTTGTTTACATTTAGAGTTTTTGTTTATATTAGCAGTCTTTGTTTACATTTCGAGTCTTTGTTTATATTTCGAGTATTTGTTTACGTTTGAAGTCTTTGTTTATATTTAGAGTTTGGTTACATTTAGAGTGTTTGTTTACATTTGTAGTCTGTTACATTTGTAGACTTTGTTTACATTTAGATTCTTTGTTTACATTTGTAGTCTCTTTTGACAATTGTACTCTTTGTTTACATTTAGAGTTTGTTCCTGTTTAGAGCATTTTTTTACATTTGTAGTCTTAGAATCTGTTTACATTTTAAGTCTTTGTTTATATTTTGTCATTGTTTACATTTGTAGTCATTGTTTATTTTTGTAGACTTTGTTTACATTTGTAGTTTTTTACATTTTCAGTCTGTTTATACTATTTAGAATTTTTGTTTACATTTGTAGTCTTTGTTTATATTTGTAGTCATTGCTTACATTGAGTCTTTGCTTACATTTAAAATCTTTGTTTACATTTAGAGTCTGTTTACATTTGTAGTCTGTTACATTTGTAGTCTTTGTTTACATTTAGAGTCTCCGTTTACAGTTAGTCCTTGTTTACAATTAGTGTCTCCGTTTACATTTGTAGACTTTTTCAAATTTAGAGTCTCTGTTTATATTTCTAGTCTTTGTTTACATTTAGAGTGTTTATATTTCTAGTGTTTGTTTACAATTAGAGTGTTTACATTTGTAGTCTTTGTTTACATTTAGAGTGTTTGTTTATATTTGTAGACTTTCTTTACATCTGTAGTCTTTGTTTACATTTAGTCTTTGTTTACATTTGCAGTCTTTGTTTACATTTAGTCTTTGTTTATATTTGTAGTTTTTTACATTTAGAGTCTCTGTTTACGTTTGATGTCTTTGTTTACATTTGGAGTTTGCTTACTTTTAGAGTGTTTGTTTACATTTATAGTCTTTGTTTACGTTCGTAGTCCTTTTTACATTTAGAGCTTTTGCTTACGTTTATAGTCTTTGTTTACACTTAGTCTTTGTTTACATTTGTAGCCTTTGTTTATATTTAGAGTCTTTGTTTATATTTCCAGTCTTTGTTTACATTTCGAGTCTTTGTTTATATTTCGAGTATTTGTTTAAAGTCTTTGTTTACATTTAGAGTTTGGTTACATTTAGAGTGTTTACATTTGTAGTCTTTGTTTACATTGGTAGTCTTTGTTACATTTGCAGACTTTGTTTACATTTAGATTCTTTGTTTACATTTGTAGTCTCTTTTGACAATTGTACTCTTTGTTTACATTTAGAGTTTGTTCCTGTTTAGAGCATTTTTTTTGCATTTGTACTCTTAGAATCTGTTTACATTTTAAGTCTTTGTTTACATTTTGTCATTGTTTACATTTGTAGTCATTGTTTACTTTTGTAGACTTTGTTTACATTTGTATTTTTTTACATTTTCAGTCTTTGTATTCTATTTAGAATTTTTGTTTACATTTGTAGTCTTTGTTTATATTTGTAGTCATTGTTTACATTGAGTGTTTGCTTACATTTAAAATCTTTGTTTACATTTAGAGTCTGTTTACATTTGTAGTCTTTGTTACATTTGTAGTCTTTGTTTACATTTAGAGTCTCCGTTTACAGTTAGTCCTTGTTTACATTTAGAGTCTCCGTTTACATTTGTAGTCTTTTTCAAATTTAGAGTCTCTGTTTATATTTGTAGTCTTTGTTTACATTTAGCGTGTTTACATTTCTAGTGTTTGTTTACAATTAGAGTGTTTACATTTGTAGTCTTTGTTTACATGTAGAGTGTTTGTTTATATTTGTCGACTTTCTTTACATCTGTAGTCTTTGTTTACATTTAGTCTTTGTTTACATTTGCAGTCTTTGTTTATACTTAGTCTTTGTTTACATTTGTAGCCTTTGTTTACATTTCGAGTCTTTGTTTATATTTCGAGTATTTACTTACGTTTGAAGTCTTTGTTTACATTTAGAGTTTGGTTACATTTAGAGTGTTTGTTTACATTTGTAGTCTTTGTTTACTTAGGTAGTCTTTGTTACATTTGTAGACTTTGTTTACATTTAAAGTCTTTGTTTACATTTGTAGTCTCTTTTGACAATTGCACTCTTTGTTTACATTTAGAGTTTGTTCCTGTTTAAAGCATTTTTTTACATTTATAGTCTTAGAATCTGTTTACATTTTAAGTCTTTGTTTACATTTTGTCATTGTTTACATTTATAGTCATTGTTTACTTTTGTAGACGTTGTTTACATTTGTAATTTTTTACATTTTCAGTCTGTTTATACTATTTAGAATTTTTGTTTACATTTGTAGTCTTTGTTTATATTTGTAGTCATTGTTTATATTTGCAGTCTTTGTTTACATTAAGAGTCTGTTTATATTTATAGTCTTTATTTACATTCGTAGTCCTTTTTACATTTAGAGTCTTTGCTTACATTTATAGTCTTTGTTTACACTTAGTCTTTGTTTACATTTGTAGCGTTTGTTTACATTTAGAGTCTTTGTTTATATTTCGAGTATTCATTTACGTTTGAAGTCTTTGTTTACATTTAGAGTTTGGTTACATTTAGAGTGTTTGTTAACATTGGTAGTCTTTGTTTACATTGGTAGTCTTTGTTACATTTGCAGACTTTGTTTACATTTAGATTCTTTGTTTACATTTGTAGTCTCTTTTGACAATTGCACTCTTTGTTTACATTTAGAGTTTGTTCCTGTTTAGAGCATTTTTTTTACATTTTTAGTCTTAGAATCTGTTTACATTTTAAGTCTTTGTTTACATTTTGTCATTGTTTACATTTGTACTCATTGTTTACTTTTGTAGACTTTGTTTACATTTGTATTTTTTTACATTTTCAGTCTTTGTATACTATTTAGAATTTTTGTTTACATTTGTAGTCTTTGTTTTTATTTGTAGTCATTGTTTACATTGAGTGTTTGCTTACATTTTAAATCTTTGTTTACATTTAGAGTCTGTTTACATTTGTAGTCTGTTACATTTGTAGTCTTTGTTTACATTTAGAGTCTCCGTTTACAGTTAGTCCTTGTTTACATTTAGTGTCTCCGTTTACATTTGTAGACTTTTTCAAATTTAGAGTCTCTGTTTATATTTCTAGTCTTTGTTTACATTTAGAGTGTTTACATTTCTAGTGTTTGTTTACAATTAGAGTGTTTACATTTGTAGTCTTTGTTTACATTTAGAGTGTTTATATTTGTAGACTTTCTTTACATCTGTAGTCTTTGTTTATATTTAGTCTTTGTTTACATTTGCAGTCTTTGTTTACATTTAGTCTTTGTTTATATTTGTAGTTTTTTACATTTAGAGTCTTTGTTTATATTTGCAGTCTTTGTTTACATTAAGAGTCTGTTTATATTTATAGTCTTTGTTTACATTCGTAGTCCTTTTTACATTTTGAGTCATTGCTGACATTTATAGTCTTTGTTTACACTTAGTGTTTGTTTACATTTGTAGCCTTTGTTTACATTTAGAGTCTTTGTTTATATTTGCAGTATTTGTTTACATTTCGAGTTTTTGTTTATATTTCGAGTATTTGTTTACGTTTGAAGTCTTTGTTTACATTTAGAGTTTGGTTACATTTAGAGTGTTTGTTTACATTTGTAGTCTTTGTTTACATTGGTAGTCTTTGTTTACATTGGTAGTCTTTGTTAAATTTGCAGACTTTGTTTACATTTAGATTCTTTGTTTACATTTGTAGTCTCTTTTGACAATTGTACTCTTTGTTTACATTTAGAGTTTGTTCCTGTTTAGAGCATTTTTTTTACATTTGTAGTCTTATAATCTGTTTATATTTTAAGTCTTTGTTTACATTTTGTCATCGTTTACATTTGTAGTCATTGTTTACTTTTGTAGACTTTGTTTACATTTGTAGTTTTTTACATTTTCAGTCTGTTTATACTATTTAGAATTATTGTTTACATTAGTAGTCTTTGTTTATATTTGTAGTCATTGCTTACATTGAGTCTTTGCTTACATTTAAAATCTTTGTCTACATTTAGAGTCTGTTTACATTTGTAGTCTTTGTTACATTTGTAGTCTTTTTTTACATTTACAGTCTCCGTTTACAGTTAGTCCTTGTTTACATTTAGAGTCTCCGTTTACATTTGTAGTCTTTTTCAAATTTAGAGTCTGTTTATATTTCTAGTCTTTGTTTACATTTAGAGTGTTTACATTTCTAGTGTTTGTTTACAATTAGAGTGTTTACATTTGTAGTCTTTGTTTACATGTAGAGTGTTTGTTTATATTTGTCGACTTTCTTTACATCTGTAGTCTTTGTTTACATTTAGTCTTTGTTTACATTTGCAGTCTTTGTTTACACTTAGTCTTTGTTTACATTTGTAGCCTTTGTTTACATTTCGAGTCTTTGTTTATATTTCGAGTATTTACTTACGTTTGAAGTCTTTGTTTACATTTAGAGTTTGGTTACATTTAGAGTGTTTGTTTACATTTGTAGTCTTTGTTTACTTAGGTAGTCTTTGTTACATTTGTAGACTTTGTTTACATTTAAAGTCTTTGTTTATATTTGTAGTCTCTTTTGACAATTGCACTCTTTGTTTACATTTAGAGTTTGTTCCTGTTTAAAGCATTTTTTTACATTTATAGTCTTAGAATCTGTTTACATTTTAAGTCTTTGTTTACATTTTGTCATTGTTTACATTTATAGTCATTGTTTACTTTTGTAGACGTTGTTTACATTTGTAATTTTTTACATTTTCAGTCTGTTTATACTATTTAGAATTTTTGTTTACATTTGTAGTCTTTGTTTATATTTGTAGTCATTGTTTATATTTGCAGTCTTTGTTTACATTAAGAGTCTGTTTATATTTATAGTCTTTATTTACATTCGTAGTCCTTTTTACATTTAGAGTCTTTGCTTACATTTATAGTCTTTGTTTACACTTAGTCTTTGTTTACATTTGTAGCCTTTGTTTACATTTAGAGTCTTTGTTTATATTTCGAGTATTCATTTACGTTTGAAGTCTTTGTTTACATTTAGAGTTTGGTTACATTTAGAGTGTTTGTTTACATTGGTAGTCTTTGTTTACATTGGTAGTCTTTGTTACATTTGCAGACTTTGTTTACATTTAGATTCTTTGTTTACATTTGTAGTCTCTTTTGACAATTGCACTCTTTGTTTACATTTAGAGTTTGTTCCTGTTTAGAGCATTTTTTTTACATTTTTAGTCTTAGAATCTGTTTACATTTTAAGTCTTTGTTTACATTTTGTCATTGTTTACATTTGTACTCATTGTTTACTTTTGTAGACTTTGTTTACATTTGTATTTTTTTACATTTTCAGTCTTTGTATACTATTTAGAATTTTCTTTACATCTGTAGTCTTTTTTTATATTTAGTCTTTGTTTACATTTGCAGTCTTTGTTTACATTTAGTCTTTGTTTATATTTGTAGTTTTTTACATTTAGAGCCTTTGTTTACATTTAGAGTTTGGTTACATTTAGAGTGTTTGTTTACATTGGTAGTCTTTGTTTACATTGGTAGTCTTTGTTACATTTGCAGACTTTGTTTACATTTAGATTCTTTGTTTACATTTGTAGTCTCTTTTGACAATTGTACTCTTTGTTTACATTTAGAGTTTGTTCCTGTTTAGAGCATTTTTTTTACATTTGTAGTCTTAGAATCTGTTTATATTTTAAGTCATTGTTTACTTTTGTAGACTTTGTTTACATTTGTATTTTTTTACATTTTCAGTCTTTGTATACTATTTAGAATTTTTGTTTACATTTGTAGTCTTTGTTTATATTTGTAGTCATTGTTTACATTGAGTGTTTGCTTACATTTAAAATCTTTGTTTACATTTAGTGTCTGTTTACATTTGTAGTCTTTGTTACATTTGTAGTCTTTGTTTACATTTAGAGTCTCCGTTTACAGTTAGTCCTTGTTTACATTTAGAGTCTCCGTTTACATTTGTAGTCTTTTTCAAATTTAGAGTCTCTGTTTATATTTCTAGTCTTTGTTTACATTTAGAGTGTTTACATTTCTAGTGTTTGTTTACAATTAGAGTGTTTACATTTGTAGTCTTTGTTTACATTTAGAGTGTTTGTTTATATTTGTAGATTTTCTTTACATCTGTAGTCTTTGTTTACATTTAGTCTTTGTTTACATTTGCAGTCTTTGTTTACATTTAGTCTTTGTTTATATTTGTAGTTTTTTACATTTAGAGTCTCTGTTTACGTTTGATGTCTTTGTTTACATTTGGAGTTTGCTTACTTTTAGAGTGTTTGTTTACATTTATAGTCTTTGTTTACGTTTGTAGTCCTTTTTACATTTAGAGTCTTTGCTTACGTTTATAGTTTTTGTTTGCACTTAGTCTTTGTTTACATTTGTAGCCTTTGTTTACATTTAGAGTCTTTGTTTTTTTTGCAGTCTTTGTTTACATTTCGAGTCTTTGTTTATATTTCGAGTATTTGTTTAAAGTCTTTGTTTACATTTAGAGTTTGGTTACATTTAGAGTGTTTACATTGGTAGTCTTTGTTTACATTGGTAGTCTTTGTTACATTTGCAGACTTTGTTTACATTTAGATTTTTTGTTTACATTTGTAGTCTCATTTGACAATTGTACTCTTTGTTTACATTTAGAGTTTGTTCCTGTTTAGAGCATTTTTTTGCATTTGTACTCTTAGAATCTGTTTACATTTTAAGTCTTTGTTTACATTTTGTCATTGTTTACATTTGTAGTCATTGTTTACTTTTGTACACTTTGTTTACATTTGTATTTTTTTACATTTTCAGTCTTTGTATACTATTTAGAATTTTTGTTTACATTTGTAGTCTTTGTTTATATTTGTAGTCATTGTTTACATTGAGTGTTTGCTTACATTTAAAATCTTTGTTTACATTTAGAGTCTGTTTACATTTGTAGTCTTTGTTTACATTTAGATTCTCCGTTTACAGTTAGTCCTTGTTTACATTTAGAGTCTCCGTTTACATTTGTAGACTTTTTCAAATTTAGAGTCTCTGTTTATATTTCTAGTCTTTGTTTACATTTAGAGTGTTTACATTTCTAGTGTTTGTTTACAATTAGAGTGTTTACATTTGTAGTCTTTGTTTACATTTAGAGTGTTTGTTTATATTTGTAGACTTTCTTTACATCTGTAGTCTTTGTTTATATTTAGTCTTTGTTTACATTTGCAGTCTTTGTTTACATTTAGTCTTTGTTTATATTTGTAGTTTTTTACATTTAGAGTCTTTGTTTATATTTGCAGTCTTTGTTTACATTAAGAGTCTGTTTATATTTATAGTCTTTGTTTACATTCGTAGTCCTTTTTACATTTAGAGTCATTGCTTACATTTATAGTCTTTGTTTACACTTAGTCGCTGTTTACATTTGTAGCCTTTGTTTACATTTAGAGTCTTTGTTTATATTTGCAGTCTTTGTTTACATTTCGAGTTTTTGTTTATATTTCGAGTATTTGTTTACGTTTGAAGTCTTTGTTTACATTTAGAGTTTCGTTACATTTAGAGTGTTTGTTTACATTTGTAGTCTTTGTTTACATTGGTAGTCTTTGTTTACATTGGTAGTCTTTGTTAAATTTGCAGACTTTGTTTACATTTAGATTCTTTGTTTACATTTGTAGTCTCTTTTGACAATTGTACTCTTTGTTTACATTTAGAGTTTGTTCCTCTTTAGAGCATTTTTTTTACATTTGTAGTCTTAGAATCTGTTTATATTTTAAGTCTTTGTTTACATTTTGTCATTGTTTACATTTGTAGTCATTGTTTACTTTTGTAGACTTTGTTTACATTTGTAGTTTTTTACATTTTCAGTCTGTTTATACTATTTAGAATTTTTGTTTACATTAGTAGTCTTTGTTTATATTTGTAGTCATTGCTTACATTGAGTCTTTGCTTACATTTAAAATCTTTGTCTACATTTAGAGTCTGTTTACATTTGTAGTCTTTGTTACATTTGTAGTCTTTGTTTACATTTACAGTCTCCGTTTACAGTTAGTCCTTGTTTACATTTAGAGTCTCCGTTTACATTTGTAGTCTTTTTCAAATTTAGAGTCTGTTTATAATTCTAGTCTTTGTTTACATTTAGAGTGTTTACATTTCTAGTGTTTGTTTACAATTAGAGTGTTGACACTTGTAGTGTTTGTTTACATTTAGAGTGTTTGTTTATATTTGTAGACTTTCTTTACATCTGTAGTCTTTGTTTATATTTAGTCTTTGTTTACATATGCAGTCTTTGTTTACATTTAGTCTGTTTATATTTGTAGTTTTTTACATTTAGAGTCTTTGTTTATATTTGCAGTCTTTTTTTACATTAAGAGTCTGTTTATATTTATAGTCTTTGTTTACATTCGTAGTCCTTTTTACATTTAGAGTCTTTGTTACATTTGTAGTCTTTGTTTACACTTAGTCTTTGTTTACATTTGCAGACTTTGTTTACATTTAGATTCTTTGTTTACATTTGTAGTCTCTTTTGACAATTGTACTCTTTGTTTACATTTAGAGTTTTTGTTTATATTAGCAGTCTTTGTTTACATTTCGAGTCTTTGTTTATATTTCGAGTATTTGTTTACGTTTGAAGTCTTTGTTTATATTTAGAGTTTGGTTACATTTAGAGTGTTTGTTTACATTTGTAGTCTGTTACATTTGTAGACTTTGTTTACATTTAGATTCTTTGTTTACATTTGTAGTCTCTTTTGACAATTGTACTCTTTGTTTACATTTAGAGTTTGTTCCTGTTTAGAGCATTTTTTTACATTTGTAGTCTTAGAATCTGTTTACATTTTAAGTCTTTGTTTATATTTTGTCATTGTTTACATTTGTAGTCATTGTTTATTTTTGTAGACTTTGTTTACATTTGTAGTTTTTTACATTTTCAGTCTGTTTATACTATTTAGAATTTTTGTTTACATTTGTAGTCTTTGTTTATATTTGTAGTCATTGCTTACATTGAGTCTTTGCTTACATTTAAAATCTTTGTTTACATTTAGAGTCTGTTTACATTTGTAGTCTGTTACATTTGTAGTCTTTGTTTACATTTAGAGTCTCCGTTTACAGTTAGTCCTTGTTTACAATTAGTGTCTCCGTTTACATTTGTAGACTTTTTCAAATTTAGAGTCTCTGTTTATATTTCTAGTCTTTGTTTACATTTAGAGTGTTTATATTTCTAGTGTTTGTTTACAATTAGAGTGTTTACATTTGTAGTCTTTGTTTACATTTAGAGTGTTTGTTTATATTTGTAGACTTTCTTTACATCTGTAGTCTTTGTTTACATTTAGTCTTTGTTTACATTTGCAGTCTTTGTTTACATTTAGTCTTTGTTTATATTTGTAGTTTTTTACATTTAGAGTCTCTGTTTACGTTTGATGTCTTTGTTTACATTTGGAGTTTGCTTACTTTTAGAGTGTTTGTTTACATTTATAGTCTTTGTTTACGTTCGTAGTCCTTTTTACATTTAGAGCTTTTGCTTACGTTTATAGTCTTTGTTTACACTTAGTCTTTGTTTACATTTGTAGCCTTTGTTTATATTTAGAGTCTTTGTTTATATTTCCAGTCTTTGTTTACATTTCGAGTCTTTGTTTATATTTCGAGTATTTGTTTAAAGTCTTTGTTTACATTTAGAGTTTGGTTACATTTAGAGTGTTTACATTTGTAGTCTTTGTTTACATTGGTAGTCTTTGTTTACATTGGTAGTCTTTGTTACATTTGCAGACTTTGTTTACATTTAGATTCTTTGTTTACATTTGTAGTCTCTTTTGACAATTGTACTCTTTGTTTACATTTAGAGTTTGTTCCTGTTTAGAGCATTTTTTTTGCATTTGTACTCTTAGAATCTGTTTACATTTTAAGTCTTTGTTTACATTTTGTCATTGTTTACATTTGTAGTCATTGTTTACTTTTGTAGACTTTGTTTACATTTGTATTTTTTTACATTTTCAGTCTTTGTATTCTATTTAGAATTTTTGTTTACATTTGTAGTCTTTGTTTATATTTGTAGTCATTGTTTACATTGAGTGTTTGCTTACATTTAAAATCTTTGTTTACATTTAGAGTCTGTTTACATTTGTAGTCTTTGTTACATTTGTAGTCTTTGTTTACATTTAGAGTCTCCGTTTACAGTTAGTCCTTGTTTACATTTAGAGTCTCCGTTTACATTTGTAGTCTTTTTCAAATTTAGAGTCTCTGTTTATATTTGTAGTCTTTGTTTACATTTAGCGTGTTTACATTTCTAGTGTTTGTTTACAATTAGAGTGTTTACATTTGTAGTCTTTGTTTACATGTAGAGTGTTTGTTTATATTTGTCGACTTTCTTTACATCTGTAGTCTTTGTTTACATTTAGTCTTTGTTTACATTTGCAGTCTTTGTTTATACTTAGTCTTTGTTTACATTTGTAGCCTTTGTTTACATTTCGAGTCTTTGTTTATATTTCGAGTATTTACTTACGTTTGAAGTCTTTGTTTACATTTAGAGTTTGGTTACATTTAGAGTGTTTGTTTACATTTGTAGTCTTTGTTTACTTAGGTAGTCTTTGTTACATTTGTAGACTTTGTTTACATTTAAAGTCTTTGTTTACATTTGTAGTCTCTTTTGACAATTGCACTCTTTGTTTACATTTAGAGTTTGTTCCTGTTTAAAGCATTTTTTTACATTTATAGTCTTAGAATCTGTTTACATTTTAAGTCTTTGTTTACATTTTGTCATTGTTTACATTTATAGTCATTGTTTACTTTTGTAGACGTTGTTTACATTTGTAATTTTTTACATTTTCAGTCTGTTTATACTATTTAGAATTTTTGTTTACATTTGTAGTCTTTGTTTATATTTGTAGTCATTGTTTATATTTGCAGTCTTTGTTTACATTAAGAGTCTGTTTATATTTATAGTCTTTATTTACATTCGTAGTCCTTTTTACATTTAGAGTCTTTGCTTACATTTATAGTCTTTGTTTACACTTAGTCTTTGTTTACATTTGTAGCGTTTGTTTACATTTAGAGTCTTTGTTTATATTTCGAGTATTCATTTACGTTTGAAGTCTTTGTTTACATTTAGAGTTTGGTTACATTTAGAGTGTTTGTTAACATTGGTAGTCTTTGTTTACATTGGTAGTCTTTGTTACATTTGCAGACTTTGTTTACATTTAGATTCTTTGTTTACATTTGTAGTCTCTTTTGACAATTGCACTCTTTGTTTACATTTAGAGTTTGTTCCTTGTTTAGAGCATTTTTTTTACATTTTTAGTCTTAGAATCTGTTTACATTTTAAGTCTTTGTTTACATTTTGTCATTGTTTACATTTGTACTCATTGTTTACTTTTGTAGACTTTGTTTACATTTGTATTTTTTTACATTTTCAGTCTTTGTATACTATTTAGAATTTTTGTTTACATTTGTAGTCTTTGTTTTTATTTGTAGTCTTTGTTTACATTTAGAATCTCCGTTTACAGTTAGTCCTTGTTTACATTTAGTGTCTCCGTTTACATTTGTAGACTTTTTCAAATTTAGAGTCTCTGTTTATATTTCTAGTCTTTGTTTACATTTAGAGTGTTTACATTTCTAGTGTTTGTTTACAATTAGAGTGTTTACATTTGTAGTCTTTGTTTACATTTAGAGTGTTTATATTTGTAGACTTTCTTTACATCTGTAGTCTTTGTTTATATTTAGTCTTTGTTTACATTTGCAGTCTTTGTTTACATTTAGTCTTTGTTTATATTTGTAGTTTTTTACATTTAGAGTCTTTGTTTATATTTGCAGTCTTTGTTTACATTAAGAGTCTGTTTATATTTATAGTCTTTGTTTACATTCGTAGTCCTTTTTACATTTTGAGTCATTGCTGACATTTATAGTCTTTGTTTACACTTAGTCTTTGTTTACATTTGTAGCCTTTGTTTACATTTAGAGTCTTTGTTTATATTTGCAGTATTTGTTTACATTTCGAGTTTTTGTTTATATTTCGAGTATTTGTTTACGTTTGAAGTCTTTGTTTACATTTAGAGTTTGGTTACATTTAGAGTGTTTGTTTACATTTGTAGTCTTTGTTTACATTGGTAGTCTTTGTTTACATTAGTAGTCTTTGTTAAATTTGCAGACTTTGTTTACATTTAGATTCTTTGTTTACATTTGTAGTCTCTTTTGACAATTGTACTCTTTGTTTACATTTAGAGTTTGTTCCTGTTTAGAGCATTTTTTTTACATTTGTAGTCTTATAATCTGTTTATATTTTAAGTCTTTGTTTACATTTTGTCATCGTTTACATTTGTAGTCATTGTTTACTTTTGTAGACTTTGTTTACATTTGTAGTTTTTTACATTTTCAGTCTGTTTATACTATTTAGAATTATTGTTTACATTAGTAGTCTTTGTTTATATTTGTAGTCATTGCTTACATTGAGTCTTTGCTTACATTTAAAATCTTTGTCTACATTTAGAGTCTGTTTACATTTGTAGTCTTTGTTACATTTGTAGTCTTTTTTTACATTTACAGTCTCCGTTTACAGTTAGTCCTTGTTTACATTTAGAGTCTCCGTTTACATTTGTAGTCTTTTTCAAATTTAGAGTCTGTTTATATTTCTAGTCTTTGTTTACATTTAGAGTGTTTACATTTCTAGTGTTTGTTTACAATTAGAGTGTTTACATTTGTAGTCTTTGTTTACATGTAGAGTGTTTGTTTATATTTGTCGACTTTCTTTACATCTGTAGTCTTTGTTTACATTTAGTCTTTGTTTACATTTGCAGTCTTTGTTTACACTTAGTCTTTGTTTACATTTGTAGCCTTTGTTTACATTTCGAGTCTTTGTTTATATTTCGAGTATTTACTTACGTTTGAAGTCTTTGTTTACATTTAGAGTTTGGTTACATTTAGAGTGTTTGTTTACATTTGTAGTCTTTGTTTACTTAGGTAGTCTTTGTTACATTTGTAGACTTTGTTTACATTTAAAGTCTTTGTTTATATTTGTAGTCTCTTTTGACAATTGCACTCTTTGTTTACATTTAGAGTTTGTTCCTGTTTAAAGCATTTTTTTACATTTATAGTCTTAGAATCTGTTTACATTTTAAGTCTTTGTTTACATTTTGTCATTGTTTACATTTATAGTCATTGTTTACTTTTGGAGACGTTGTTTACATTTGTAATTTTTTACATTTTCAGTCTGTTTATACTATTTAGAATTTTTGTTTACATTTGTAGTCTTTGTTTATATTTGTAGTCATTGTTTATATTTGCAGTCTTTGTTTACATTAAGAGTCTGTTTATATTTATAGTCTTTATTTACATTCGTAGTCCTTTTTACATTTAGAGTCTTTGCTTACATTTATAGTCTTTGTTTACACTTAGTCTTTGTTTACATTTGTAGCCTTTGTTTACATTTAGAGTCTTTGTTTATATTTCGAGTATTCATTTACGTTTGAAGTCTTTGTTTACATTTAGAGTTTGGTTACATTTAGAGTGTTTGTTTACATTGGTAGTCTTTGTTTACATTGGTAGTCTTTGTTACATTTGCAGACTTTGTTTACATTTAGATTCTTTGTTTACATTTGTAGTCTCTTTTGACAATTGCACTCTTTGTTTACATTTAGAGTTTGTTCCTGTTTAGAGCATTTTTTTTACATTTTTAGTCTTAGAATCTGTTTACATTTTAAGTCTTTGTTTACATTTTGTCATTGTTTACATTTGTACTCATTGTTTACTTTTGTAGACTTTGTTTACATTTGTATTTTTTTACATTTTCAGTCTTTGTATAATATTTAGAATTTTTGTTTACATTTGTAGTCTGTTTATATTTGTAGTCATTGTTTACATTGAGTGTTTGCTTACATTTTAAATCTTTGTTTACATTTAGAGTCTGTTTACATTTGTAGTCTGTTACATTTGTAGTCTTTGTTTACATTTAGAGTCTCCGTTTACAGTTAGTCCTTGTTTACATTTAGTGTCTCCGTTTACATTTGTAGACTTTTTCAAATTTAGAGTCTCTGTTTATATTTCTAGTCTTTGTTTACATTTAGAGTGTTTACATTTCTAGTGTTTGTTTACAATTAGAGTGTTTACATTTGTAGTCTTTGTGTACATTTAGAGTGTTTATATTTGTAGACTTTCTTTACATCTGTAGTCTTTGTTTATATTTAGTCTTTGTTTACATTTGCAGTCTTTGTTTACATTTAGTCTTTGTTTATATTTGTAGTTTTTTACATTTAGAGTCTTTGTTTATATTTGCAGTCTTTGTTTACATTTAGAGTCTGTTTACATTTGTAGTCTTTGTTACATTTGTAGTCTTTGTTTACATTTAGAGTCTCCGTTTACATTTGTAGTCTTTTTCAAATTTAGAGTCTCTGTTTAAATTTCTAGTCTTTAATTACATTTAGAGTGTTTACATTTCTAGTGTTTGTTTACAATTAGAGTGTTTACATTTGTAGTCTTTGTTTACATTTAGTGTTTGTTTATATTTGTAGACTTTCTTTACATCTGTAGTCTTTGTTTACATTTGCAGTCTTTGTTTACATTTAGTCTTTGTTTATATTTGTAGTTTTTTATATTTAGAGTCTCTGTTTACGTTTGATGTCTTTGTTTACATTTAGAGTTTGCTTACTTTTAGAGTGTTTGTTTACATTTGTAGTCTTAGTTTACATTGGTAGTCTTTGTTACATATGTAGAGTTTGTTTATCTTTCTAGTCTTTTTACATTTGCAGTGTTTGTTTACATTTGTTGTCTTTGTTTACATTTAGAGTTTATTTTTATTGTAGTCTTTGTTTTCATTTTGTCTAAATACATATAGAATCTACGTTTATTCTTTAACTTTCTTGTCACCATGGAAGCCTCTGCGCAAGTGCGGATTCGACGAGTCCACCAATAAAATAGGGGAGACAAGGTTCAGAGAAAATAAGCGATAAGGGAATGCCGAATGACTGGATGTTTACTAAATTCAAATCTGTAAGTCAACTTGGAAACACTCCAAGATTTTCCACTCGTCCTCACTGCTAGGCATAGAGAACGTGGTTACACTATACATTTGTAGTCTTTGTTCAAATTAAGACTCTGTTTATATTTGTAGTCTTTGTTTACATTTAGAGACATTGTTTACATTTGTAGTCTACGTTAACATTAGTTATCTTTGTTTATATTTAGAGACAGTTTAGTTAGAGTTTTTGTTTACATTTGTAATCTTTAATTGCATTTAGAGTCTCACTTTTCATCTGTACTCTATTTACAATTTTAGACTGTCTACATTTAGAGTCTATGTTATACGTTTGAAGTCTTTCTTTGCATTTAGAGTGTTTTTATCGCAGTCTTTGTTTATATTTAGAGTGTTTACATTTCTAGTGTTTGTTTACAATTAGAGTGTTTACATTTGTAGTCTTTGCTTACATTTAGAGTGTTTGTTTATATTTGTAGACTTTCTTTACATCTGTAGTCTTTGTTTACATTTAGTCTTTGTTTACATTTGCAGTGTTTGTTTACATTTAGACTTTGTTTATATTTGTAGTTTTTTACATTTAGAGTCTTTGTTTATATTTGCAGTCTTTGTTTACATTAAGAGTCTGTTTATATTTATAGTCTTTGTTTACATTTGTAGCCTTTGTTTACATTTAGAGTCTTTGTTTTGTTTACATTGGTAGTCTTTGTTTACATTGGTAGTCTGTTACATTTGCAGACTTTGTTTACATTTAGATTCTTTGTTTACATTTGTAGTCTCTTTTGACAATTGTACTCTTTGGTACTACATTTAGAGTTTGTTCCTGTTTAGAACATTTTTTTACATTTGTAGTCTTAGAATCTGTTTACACTTTAAGTCTTTGTTTACGTTTTGTCATTGTTTACATTTGTAGTCATTGTTTACTTTTGTAGACTTTGTTTACATTTGTAGTTTTTTACATTTTCAGTCTGTTTATACTATTTAGAATTTTTGTTTACATTTGTAGTCTTTGTTTATATTTGTAGTCATTGTTTATATTTGCAGTCTTTGTTTACATTAAGAGTCTGTTTATATTTATAGTCTCTGTTTACATTCGTAGTCCTTTTTACATTTAGAGTCTTTGCTTACATTTATAGTCTTTGTTTACACTTAGTCTTTGTTTACATTTGTAGCCTTTGTTTACATTTAGAGTCTTTGTTTATATTTGCAGTCTATGTATTTCGAGTCTTTGTTTAGAGTTCGAGTATTTGTTTACGTTTGAAGTCTTTGTTTACATTTAGAGTTTGTTTACATTTAGAGTGTTTGTTTACATTTGTAGTCTTTTTTTACATTGGTAGTCTTTGTTTACATTGGTAGTCTTTGTTACATTTGCAGACTTTGTTTACATTTAGATTCTTTGTTTACATTTGTAGTCTCTTTTGACAATTGGACTCTTTGTTTACATTTAGAGTTTGTTCCTGTTTAGAGCATTTTTTTTACATTTGTAGTCTTAGAATCTGTTTACATTTTAAGTCTTTGTTTATATTTTGTCATTGTTTACATTTGTAGTCATTGTTTACTTTTGTAGACTTTGTTTACATTTGTAGTTTTGTACATTTTCAGTCTGTTTATACTATTTAGAATTTTTGTTTACATTTGTAGTCTTTGTTTATATTTGTAGTCATTGTTTATATTTGCAGTCTTTGTTTACATTAAGAGTCTGTTTATATTTATAGTCTTTGTTTACATTCGTAGTCCTTTTTACATTTAGAGTCTTTGCTTACATTTATAGCCTTTGTTTACACTTAGTCTTTGTTTACATTTGTAGCCTTTGTTTACATTTAGTCTTTATTTATATTTGCAATCTTTGTTTACATTCCGAGCCTTTGTTTAGATTTCGAGTCTCCGTTTACAGTTAGTCCTTGTTTACATTTAGAGTCTCCGTTTACATTTGTAGTCTTTTTCAAATTTAGAGTCTCTGTTTATATTTCTAGTCTTTGTTTACATTTAGAGTGTTTACATTTCTAGTGTTTGTTTACAATTAGAGTGTTTACATTTGTAGTCTTTGTTTACATGTAGAGTGTTTGTTTATATTTGTAGACTTTCTTTACATCTGTAGTCTTTGTTTACATTTATTCTTTGTTTACATTTGCAGTCTTTGTTTACATTTAGTCTTTGTTTATATTTCTAGTTTTTTACATTTAGTGTCTTTGTTTATATTTGCAGTCTTTGTTTACATTAAGAGTCTGTTTATATTTATAGTCTTTGTTTACATTCGTAGTCCTTTTTACATTTAGAGTCTTTGTTACATTTGTAGTCTTTGTTTACACTTAGTCTTTGTTTACATTTGTAGCCTTTGTTTACATTTCGAGTCTTTGTTTATATTTGCAGTCTTTGTTTACATTTCGAGTCTTTGTTTATATTTCGAGTATTTGTTTACGTTTGAAGTCTTTGTTTATATTTAGAGTTTGGTTACATTTAGAGTGTTTGTTTACATTTGTAGTCTGTTACATTTCTAGACTTTGTTTACATTTAGATTCTTTGTTTACATTTGTAGTCTCTTTTGACAACTGTACTCTTTGTTTGCATTTAGAATTTGTTCCTGTTTAGAGCATTTTTTTTACATTTGTAGTCTTAGAATCTGTTTACATTTTAAGTCTTTGTTTACATTTTGTCATTGTTTACATTTGTAGTCATTGTTTACTTTTGTAGACTTTGTTTACATTTGTAGTTTTTTACATTTTCAGTCTGTTTATACTATTTAGAATTTTTGTTTACATTAGTAGACTTTGTTTATATTTGTAGTCATTGCTTACATTGAGTCTTTGCTTACATTTAAAATCTTTGTTTACATTTAGAGTCTGTTTACATTTGTAGTCTTTGTTTACATTTAGTCTCCGTTTACAGTTAGTCCTTGTTTACATTTAGAGTCTTTGTTACATTTGTAGTCTTTGTTTACACTTTGTCTTTGTTTACATTTGTAGCCTTAGTTTACATTTAGAGTCTTTGTTTATATTTGCAGTCTTTGTTTACATTTCGAGTCTTTGTTTATATTTCGAGTATTTGTTTACGTTTGAAGTCTTTGTTTATATTTAGAGTTTGGTTACATTTAGAGTGTTTGTTTACATTTGTAGTCTGTTACATTTGTAGACTTTGTTTACATTTAAAGTCTTTGTTTACATTTGTAGTCTCTTTTGACAATTGCACTCTTTGTTTACATTTAGAGTTTGTTCCTGTTTAAAGCATTTTTTTACATTTATAGTCATAGAATCTGTTTACATTTTAAGTCTTTGTTTACATTTTGTCATTGTTTACATTTATAGTCATTGTTTACTTTTGTAGATTTTGTTTACATTTGTAATTTTTTACATTTTCAGTCTGTTTATACTATTTAGAATTTTTGTTTACATTTGTAGTCTTTGTTTATATTTGTAGTCATTGTTTATATTTGCAGTCTTTGTTTACATTAAGAGTCTGTTTATATTTATAGTCTTTATTTACATTCGTAGTCCTTTTTACATTTAGAGTCATTGCTTACATTTATAGTCTTTGTTTACACTTAGTCTTTGTTTACATTTGTAGCCTTTGTTTACATTTAGAGTCTTTGTTTATATTTCGAGTATTCATTTACGTTTGAAGTCTTTGTTTACATTTAGAGTTTGGTTACATTTAGAGTGTTTGTTTACATTGGTAGTCTTTGTTTACATTGGTAGTCTTTGTTACATTTGCAGACTTTGTTTACATTTAGATTCTTTGTTTACATTTGTAGTCTCTTTTGACAATTGCACTCTTTGTTTACATTTAGAGTTTGTTCCTGTTTAGAGCATTTTTTTTACATTTTTAGTCTTAGAATCTGTTTACATTTTAAGTCTTTGTTTACATTTTGTCATTGTTTACATTTGTACTCATTGTTTACTTTTGTAGACTTTGTTTACATTTGTATTTTTTTACATTTTCAGTCTTTGTATACTATTTAGAATTTTTGTTTACATTTGTAGTCTTTGTTTATATTTGTAGTCATTGTTTACATTGAGTGTTTGCTTATATTTAAAATCTTTGTTTACATTTAGAGTCTGTTTACATTTGTAGTCTTTGTTACATTTGTAGTCTTTGTTTACATTTAGAGTCTCCGTTTACAGTTAGTCCTTGTTTACATTTAGAGTCTCCGTTTACATTTGTAGTCTTTTTCAAATTTAGAGTCTCTGTTTATATTTCTAGTCTTTGTTTACATTTAGAGTGTTTACATTTCTAGTGTTTGTTTACAATTAGAGTGTTTACATTTGTAGTCTTTGTTTACATTTAGAGTGTTTGTTTATATTTGTAGATTTTCTAGACATCTGTAGTCGTTGTTTATATTTAGTCTTTGTTTACATTTGCAGTCTTTGTTTACATTTAGTCTTTGTTTACATTTAGTCTTTGTTTATATTTGTAGTTTTTTACATTTAGAGCCTTTGTTTACATTTAGAGTTTGGTTACATTTAGAGTGTTTGTTTACATTGGTAGTCTTTGTTTACATTGGTAGTCTTTGTTACATTTGCAGACTTTGTTTACATTTAGATTCTTTGTTTACATTTGTAGTCTCTTTTGACAATTGTACTCTTTGTTTACATTTAGAGTTTGTTCCTGTTTAGAGCATTTTTTTTACATTTGTAGTCTTAGAATTTGTTTATATTTTAAGTCATTGTTTACTTTTGTAGACTTTGTTTACATTTGTATTTTTTTACATTTTCAGTCTTTGTATACTATTTAGAATTTTTGTTTACATTTGTAGTCTTTGTTTATATTTGTAGTCATTGTTTACATTGAGTGTTTGCTTACATTTAAAAACTTTGTTTACATTTAGAGTCTGTTTACATTTGTAGTCTTTGTTACATTTGTAGTCTTTGTTTACATTTAGAGTCTCCGTTTACAGTTAGTCCTTTTTTACATTTAGAGGCTCCGTTTACATTTGTAGTCTTTTTCAAATTTAGAGTCTCTGTTTATATTTCTAGTCTTTGTTTACATTTAGAGTGTTTACATTTCTAGTGTTTGTTTACAATTAGAGTGTTTACATTTGTAGTCTTTGTTTACATTTAGAGTGTTTGTTTATATTTGTAGATTTTCTTTACATCTGTAGTCTTTGTTTATATTTAGTCTTTGTTTACATTTGCAGTCTTTGTTTACATTTAGTCTGTTTATATTTGTAGTTTTTTACATTTAGAACCTTTGTTTACATTTAGAGTTTGGTTACATTTAGAGTGTTTGTTTACATTGGTAGTCTTTGTTTACATTGGTAGTCTTTGTTACATTTGCACCCTTTGTTTACATTTAGATTCTTTGTTTACATTTGTAGTCTCTTTTGACAATTGTACTCTTTGTTTACATTTAGAGTTTGTTCCTGTTTAGAGCATTTTTTTTACATTTGTAGTCTTAGAATCTGTTTATATTTTAAGTCTTTTTTTACATTTTGTCATTGTTTACATTTGTAGTCATTGTTTACTTTTGTAGACTTTGTTTACATTTGTAGTTTTTTACATTTTCAGTCTGTTTATACTATTTAGAATTTTTGTTTACATTAGTAGTCTGTTTATATTTGTAGTCATTGCTTACATTGAGTCTTTGCTTACATTTAAAATCTTTGTCTACATTTAGAGTCTGTTTACATTTGTAGTCTTTGTTACATTTGTAGTCTTTGTTTACATTTAGTCTCCGTTTACAGTTAGTCCTTGTTTACATTTAGAGTCTCCGTTTACATTTGTAGTCTTTTTCAAATTTAGAGTCTCTGTTTATATTTCTAGTCTTTGTTTACATTTAGAGTGTTTACATTTCTAGTGTTTGTTTACAATTAGAGTGTTTACATTTGTAGTCTTTGTTTACATGTAGAGTGTTTGTTTATATTTGTAGACTTTCTTTACATCTGTAGTCTTTGTTTACATTTAGTCTTTGTTTACTTTTGCAGTCTTTGTTTATATTTAGTCTTTGTTTATATTTGTAGTTTTTTACATTTAGAGTCTCTGTTTACGTTTGATGTCTTTGTTTACATTTGGAGTTTGCTTACTTTTAGAGTGTTTGTTTACATTTATAGTCTTTGTTTACGTTTGTAGTCCTTTTTACATTTAGAGTCTTTGCTTACGTTTATAGTTTTTGTTTACACTTAGTCTTTGTTTACATTTGTAGCCTTTGTTTACATTTAGAGTCTTTGTTTTTTTTGCAGTCTTTGTTTACATTTCGAGTCTTTGTTTATATTTCGAGTATTTGTTTAAAGTCTTTGTTTACATTTAGAGTTTGGTTACATTTAGAGTGTTTACATTGGTAGTCTTTGTTTACATTGGTAGTCTTTGTTACATTTGCAGACTTTGTTTACATTTAGATTTTTTTTTTACATTTGTAGTCTCTTTTGACAATTGTACTCTTTGTTTACATTTAGAGTTTGTTCCTGTTTAGAGCATTTTTTTGCATTTGTACTCTTAGAATCTGTTTACATTTTAAGTCTTTGTTTACATTTTGTCATTGTTTACATTTGTAGTCATTGTTTACTTTTGTACACTTTGTTTACATTTGTATTTTTTTACATTTTCAGTCTTTGTATACTATTTAGAATTTTTGTTTACATTTGTAGTCTTTGTTTATATTTGTAGTCATTGTTTACATTGAGTGTTTGCTTACATTTAAAATCTTTGTTTACATTTAGAGTCTGTTTACATTTGTAGTCTTTGTTTACATTTAGAGTCTCCGTTTACAGTTAGTCCTTGTTTACATTTAGAGTCTCCGTTTACATTTGTAGACTTTTTCAAATTTATAGTCTCTGTTTATATTTCTAGTCTTTGTTTACATTTAGAGTGTTTACATTTCTAGTGTTTGTTTACAATTAGAGTGTTTACATTTGTAGTCTTTGTTTACATTTAGAGTGTTTGTTTATATTTGTAGACTTTCTTTACATCTGTAGTCTTTGTTTATATTTAGTCTTTGTTTACATTTGCAGTCTTTGTTTACATTTAGTCTTTGTTTATATTTGTAGTTTTTTACATTTAGAGTCTTTGTTTATATTTGCAGTCTTTGTTTACATTAAGAGTCTGTTTATATTTATAGTCTTTGTTTACATTCGTAGTCCTTTTTACATTTAGAGTCATTGCTTACATTTATAGTCTTTGTTTACACTTAGTCTTTGTTTACATTTGTAGCCTTTGTTTACATTTAGAGTCTTTGTTTATATTTGCAGTCTTTGTTTACATTTCGAGTTTTTGTTTATATTTCGAGTATTTGTTTACGTTTGAAGTCTTTGTTTACATTTAGAGTTTCGTTACATTTAGAGTGTTTGTTTACATTTGTAGTCTTTGTTTACATTGGTAGTCTTTGTTTACATTGGTAGTCTTTGTTAAATTTGCAGACTTTGTTTACATTTAGATTCTTTGTTTACATTTGTAGTCTCTTTTGACAATTGTACTCTTTGTTTACATTTAGAGTTTGTTCCTCTTTAGAGCATTTTTTTTACATTTGTAGTCTTAGAATCTGTTTATATTTTAAGTCTTTGTTTACATTTTGTCATTGTTTACATTTGTAGTCATTGTTTACTTTTGTAGACTTTGTTTACATTTGTAGTTTTTTACATTTTCAGTCTGTTTATACTATTTAGAATTTTTGTTTACATTAGTAGTCTTTGTTTATATTTGTAGTCATTGCTTACATTGAGTCTTTGCTTACATTTAAAATCTTTGTCTACATTTAGAGTCTGTTTACATTTGTAGTCTTTGTTACATTTGTAGTCTTTGTTTACATTTACAGTCTCCGTTTACAGTTAGTCCTTGTTTACATTTAGAGTCTCCGTTTACATTTGTAGTCTTTTTCAAATTTAGAGTCTGTTTATATTTCTAGTCTTTGTTTACATTTAGAGTGTTTACATTTCTAGTGTTTGTTTACAATTAGAGTGTTTACATTTGTAGTCTTTGTTTACATTTAGAGTGTTTGTTTATATTTGTAGACTTTCTTTACATCTGTAGTCTTTGTTTATATTTAGTCTTTGTTTACATTTGCAGTCTTTGTTTACATTTAGTCTTTGTTTATATTTGTAGTTTTTTACATTTAGAGTCTTTGTTTATATTTGCAGTCTTTGTTTACATTAAGAGTCTGTTTATATTTATAGTCTTTGTTTACATTCGTAGTCCTTTTTACATTTAGAGTCATTGCTTACATTTATAGTCTTTGTTTACACTTAGTCTTTGTTTACATTTGTAGCCTTTGTTTACATTTAGAGTCTTTGTTTATATTTGCAGTCTTTGTTTACATTTCGAGTTTTTGTTTATATTTCGAGTATTTGTTTACGTTTGAAGTCTTTGTTTACATTTAGAGTTTCGTTACATTTAGAGTGTTTGTTTACATTTGTAGTCTTTGTTTACATTGGTAGTCTTTGTTTACATTGGTAGTCTTTGTTAAATTTGCAGACTTTGTTTACATTTAGATTCTTTGTTTACATTTGTAGTCTCTTTTGACAATTGTACTCTTTGTTTACATTTAGAGTTTGTTCCTCTTTAGAGCATTTTTTTTACATTTGTAGTCTTAGAATCTGTTTATATTTTAAGTCTTTGTTTACATTTTGTCATTGTTTACATTTGTAGTCATTGTTTACTTTTGTAGACTTTGTTTACATTTGTAGTTTTTTACATTTTCAGTCTGTTTATACTATTTAGAATTTTTGTTTACATTAGTAGTCTTTGTTTATATTTGTAGTCATTGCTTACATTGAGTCTTTGCTTACATTTAAAATCTTTGTCTACATTTAGAGTCTGTTTACATTTGTAGTCTTTGTTACATTTGTAGTCTTTGTTTACATTTACAGTCTCCGTTTACAGTTAGTCCTTGTTTACATTTAGAGTCTCCGTTTACATTTGTAGTTTTTTTCAAATTTAGAGTCTATTTATATTTCTAGTCTTTGTTTACATTTAGAGTGTTTACATTTCTAGTTTTTGTTTACAATTAGAGTGTTGACACTTGTAGTGTTTGTTTACATTTAGAGTGTTTGTTTATATTTGTAGACTTTCTTTACATCTGTAGTCTTTGTTTATATTTAGTCTTTGTTTACATTTGCAGTCTTTGTTTACATTTAGTCTGTTTATATTTGTAGTTTTTTACATTTAGAGTCTTTGTTTATATTTGCAGTCTTTTTTTACATTAAGAGTCTGTTTATATTTATAGTCTTTGTTTACATTCGTAGTCCTTTTTACATTTAGAGTCTTTGTTACATTTGTAGTCTTTGTTTACACTTAGTCTTTGTTTACATTTGTAGCCTTTGTTTACATTTAGAGTCTTTGTTTATATTAGCAGTCTTTGTTTACATTTCGAGTCTTTGTTTATATTTCGAGTATTTGTTTACGTTTGATGTCTTTGTTTATATTTAGAGTTTGGTTACATTTAGAGTGTTTGTTTACATTTGTAGTCTGTTACATTTGTAGACTTTGTTTACATTTAGATTCTTTGTTTACATTTGTAGTCTCTTTTGACAATTGTACTCTTTGTTTACATTTAGAGTTTGTTCCTGTTTAGAGCATTTTTTTACATTTGTAGTCTTAGAATCTGTTTACATTTTAAGTCTTTGTTTATATTTTGTCATTGTTTACATTTGTAGTCATTGTTTATTTTTGTAGACTTTGTTTACATTTGTAGTTTTTTACATTTTCAGTCTGTTTATACTATTTAGAATTTTTGTTTACATTTGTAGTCTTTGTTTATATTTGTAGTCATTGCTTACATTGAGTGTTTGCTTACATTTAAAATCTTTGTTTACATTTAGAGTCTGTTTACATTTGTAGTCTGTTACATTTGTAGTCTTTGTTTACATTTAGAGTCTCCGTTTACAGTTAGTCCTTGTTTACATTTAGTGTCTCCGTTTACATTTGTAGACTTTTTCAAATTTAGAGTCTCTGTTTATATTTCTAGTCTTTGTTTACATTTAGAGTGTTTACATTTCTAGTGTTTGTTTACAATTAGAGTGTTTACATTTGTAGTCTTTGTTTACATTTAGAGTGTTTGTTTATATTTGTAGACTTTCTTTACATCTGTAGTCTTTGTTTACATTTAGTCTTTGTTTACATTTGCAGTCTTTGTTTACATTTAGTCTTTGTTTATATTTGTAGTTTTTTACATTTAGAGTCTCTGTTTACGTTTGATGTCTTTGTTTACATTTGGAGTTTGCTTACTTTTAGAGTGTTTGTTTACATTTATAGTCTTTGTTTACGTTCGTAGTCCTTTTTACATTTAGAGCTTTTGCTTACGTTTATAGTCTTTGTTTACACTTAGTCTTTGTTTACATTTGTAGCCTTTGTTTATATTTAGAGTCTTTGTTTATATTTCCAGTCTTTGTTTACATTTCGAGTCTTTGTTTATATTTCGAGTATTTGTTTAAAGTCTTTGTTTACATTTAGAGTTTGGTTACATTTAGAGTGTTTACATTTGTAGTCTTTGTTTACATTGGTAGTCTTTGTTTACATTGGTAGTCTTTGTTACATTTGCAGACTTTGTTTACATTTAGATTCTTTGTTTACATTTGTAGTCTCTTTTGACAATTGTACTCTTTGTTTACATTTAGAGT
>CAWVNO010002261.1:0-122145 GCA_963930645.1 Salticus scenicus | reverse complement strand
TCTGAAACTTACTGCGATAGTTAGACTCTTTTAGTTGCTTGGGAATCGTCGTTTGAAGATGGGCATGTGAAACTGCGAGAAAAATTTTGAGAGCGCAGGACGGCTGCCGAAAGTCCGCGTAAAAACGCCCCCCGGGCCCAAAGTTTCACCGTGCAAAATTTCCGGTGCGGTTATTATGAAACTAGAATATATTCCGCAGATTCTGAAACTTACTGCGATAGTTAGACTCTTTTAGTTGCTTGGGAATCGTCGTTTGAAGATGGGCATGTGAAACTGCGAAAAAAATTTTGAGAGCGCAGGACGGCTGCCGAAAGTCCGCGTAAAAACGCCCCCCGGGCCCAAAGTTTCACCGTGCAAAATTTCCGGTGCGGTTATTATGAAACTAGAATATATTCCGCAGATTCTGAAACTTACTGCGATAGTTAGACTCTTTTAGTTGCTTGGGAATCGTCGTTTGAAGATGGGCATGTGAAACTGCGAGAAAAATTTTGAGAGCGCAGGACGGCTGCCGAAAGTCTGCGTAAAAACGCCCCCCGGGCCTAAAGTTTCACCGTGCAAAATTCCCGGTGATGTTATTATGAAACTAGAATACATTTCGCAGATTCTGAAAGTTATTGCGATAGTTAGACTCTTTTAGTTGCTTGGGAATCGTCGTTTGAAGATGGGCATGTGAAACTGCGAGAAAAATTTTGAGAGCGCAGGACGGCTGCCGAAAGTCCGCGTAAAAACGCCCCCCGGGCCTAAAGTTTCACCGTGCAAAATTCCCGGTGATGTTATTATGAAACTAGAATACATTTCGCAGATTCTGAAACTTACTGCGATAGTTAGACTCTTTTAGTTGCTTGGGAATCGTCGTTTGAAGATGGGCATGTGAAACTGCGAGAAAAATTTTGAGAGCGCAGGACGGCTGCCGAAAGTCCGCGTAAAAACGCCCCCCGGGCCCAAAGTTTCACCGTGCAAAATTTCCGGTGCGGTTATTATGAAACTAGAATATATTCCGCAGATTCTGAAACTTACTGCGATAGTTAGACTCTTTTAGTTGCTTGGGAATCGTCGTTTGAAGATGGGCATGTGAAACTGCGAAAAAAATTTTGAGAGCGCAGGACGGCTGCCGAAAGTCCGCGTAAAAACGCCCCCCGGGCCCAAAGTTTCACCGTGCAAAATTTCCGGTGCGGTTATTATGAAACTAGAATACATTTCGCAGATTCTGAAAGTTATTGCGATAGTTAGACTCTTTTAGTTGCTTGGGAATCGTCGTTTGAAGATGGGCATGTGAAACTGCGAGAAAAATTTTGAGAGCGCAGGACGGCTGCCGAAAGTCCGCGTAAAAACGCCCCCCGGGCCTAAAGTTTCACCGTGCAAAATTCCCGGTGATGTTATTATGAAACTAGAATACATTTCGCAGATTCTGAAACTTACTGCGATAGTTAGACTCTTTTAGTTGCTTGGGAATCGTCGTTTGAAGATAGGCATGTGAAACTGCGAGAAAAATTTTGAGAGCGCAGGACGGCTGCCGAAAGTCCGCGTAAAAACGCCCCCCGGGCCCAAAGTTTCACCGTGCAAAATTTCCGGTGCGGTTATTATGAAACTAGAATATATTCCGCAGATTCTGAAACTTACTGCGATAGTTAGACTCTTTTAGTTGCTTGGGAATCGTCGTTTGAAGATGGGCATGTGAAACTGCGAAAAAAATTTTGAGAGCGCAGGACGGCTGCCGAAAGTCCGCGTAAAAACGCCCCCCGGGCCCAAAGTTTCACCGTGCAAAATTTCCGGTGCGGTTATTATGAAACTAGAATACATTTCGCAGATTCTGAAAGTTATTGCGATAGTTAGACTCTTTTAGTTGCTTGGGAATCGTCGTTTGAAGATGGGCATGTGAAACTGCGAGAAAAATTTTGAGAGCGCAGGACGGCTGCCGAAAGTCCGCGTAAAAACGCCCCCCGGGCCTAAAGTTTCACCGTGCAA
This sequence comes from Salticus scenicus, assembly GCA_963930645.1. Classification (NCBI taxonomy): domain Eukaryota; kingdom Metazoa; phylum Arthropoda; class Arachnida; order Araneae; family Salticidae; genus Salticus; species Salticus scenicus. The sequence goes on along the minus strand of CAWVNO010002261.1, from coordinate 120,180 downwards.
AATTCCCGGTGATGTTATTATGAAACTAGAATACATTTCGCAGATTCTGAAACTTACTGCGATAGTTAGACTCTTTTAGTTGCTTGGGAATCGTCGTTTGAAGATGGGCATGTGAAACTGCGAGAAAAATTTTGAGAGCGCAGGACGGCTGCCGAAAGTCCGCGTAAAAACGCCCCCCGGGCCCAAAGTTTCACCGTGCAAAATTTCCGGTGCGGTTATTATGAAACTAGAATATATTCCGCAGATTCTGAAACTTACTGCGATAGTTAGACTCTTTTAGTTGCTTGGGAATCGTCGTTTGAAGATGGGCATGTGAAACTGCGAGAAAAATTTTGAGAGCGCAGGACGGCTGCCGAAAGTCCGCGTAAAAACGCCCCCCGGGCCTAAAGTTTCACCGTGCAAAATTCCCGGTGATGTTATTATGAAACTAGAATACATTTCGCAGATTCTGAAACTTACTGCGATAGTTAGACTCTTTTAGTTGCTTGGGAATCGTCGTTTGAAGATGGGCATGTGAAACTGCGAGAAAAATTTTGAGAGCGCAGGACGGCTGCCGAAAGTCCGCGTAAAAACGCCCCCCGGGCCCAAAGTTTCACCGTGCAAAATTTCCGGTGCGGTTATTATGAAACTAGAATATATTCCGCAGATTCTGAAACTTACTGCGATAGTTAGACTCTTTTAGTTGCTTGGGAATCGTCGTTTGAAGATGGGCATGTGAAACTGCGAAAAAAATTTTGAGAGCGCAGGACGGCTGCCGAAAGTCCGCGTAAAAACGCCCCCCGGGCCCAAAGTTTCACCGTGCAAAATTTCCGGTGCGGTTATTATGAAACTAGAATACATTTCGCAGATTCTGAAAGTTATTGCGATAGTTAGACTCTTTTAGTTGCTTGGGAATCGTCGTTTGAAGATGGGCATGTGAAACTGCGAAAAAAATTTTGAGAGCGCAGGACGGCTGCCGAAAGTCCGCGTAAAAACGACCCCCGGGCCTAAAGTTTCACCGTGCAAAATTCCCGGTGATGTTATTATGAAACTAGAATACATTTCGCAGATTCTGAAACTTACTGCGATAGTTAGACTCTTTTAGTTGCTTGGGAATCGTCGTTTGAAGATGGGCATGTGAAACTGCGAGAAAAATTTTGAGAGCGCAGGACGGCTGCCGAAAGTCCGCGTAAAAACGCCCCCCGGGCCCAAAGTTTCACCGTGCAAAATTTCCGGTGCGGTTATTATGAAACTAGAATATATTCCGCAGATTCTGAAACTTACTGCGATAGTTAGACTCTTTTAGTTGCTTGGGAATCGTCGTTTGAAGATGGGCATGTGAAACTGCGAAAAAAATTTTGAGAGCGCAGGACGGCTGCCGAAAGTCCGCGTAAAAACGCCCCCCGGGCCCAAAGTTTCACCGTGCAAAATTTCCAGTGCGGTTATTATGAAACTAGAATACATTTCGCAGATTCTGAAAGTTATTGCGATAGTTAGACTCTTTTAGTTGCTTGGGAATCGTCGTTTGAAGATGGGCATGTGAAACTGCGAGAAAAATTTTGAGAGCGCAGGACGGCTGCCGAAAGTCCGCGTAAAAACGCCCCCCGGGCCTAAAGTTTCACCGTGCAAAATTCCCGGTGATGTTATTATGAAACTAGAATACATTTCGCAGATTCTGAAACTTACTGCGATAGTTAGACTCTTTTAGTTGCTTGGGAATCGTCGTTTGAAGATGGGCATGTGAAACTGCGAGAAAAATTTTGAGAGCGCAGGACGGCTGCCGAAAGTCCGCGTAAAAACGCCCCCCGGGCCCAAAGTTTCACCGTGCAAAATTTCCGGTGCGGTTATTATGAAACTAGAATATATTCCGCAGATTCTGAAACTTACTGCGATAGTTAGACTCTTTTAGTTGCTTAAGAATCGTCGTTTGAAGATGGGCATGTGAAACTGCGAGAAAAATTTTGAGAGCGCAGGACGGCTGCCGAAAGTCCGCGTAAAAACGCCCCCCGGGCCCAAAGTTTCACCGTGCAAAATTTCCGGTGCGGTTATTATGAAACTAGAATACATTTCGCAGATTCTGAAAGTTATTGCGATAGTTAGACTCTTTTAGTTGCTTGGGAATCGTCGTTTGAAGATGGGCATGTGAAACTGCGAGAAAAATTTTGAGAGCGCAGGACGGCTGCCGAAAGTCCGCGTAAAAACGCCCCCCGGGCCTAAAGTTTCACCGTGCAAAATTCCCGGTGATGTTATTATGAAACTAGAATACATTTCGCAGATTCTGAAACTTACTGCGATAGTTAGACTCTTTTAGTTGCTTGGGAATCGTCGTTTGAAGATGGGCATGTGAAACTGCGAGAAAAATTTTGAGAGCGCAGGACGGCTGCCGAAAGTCCGCGTAAAAACGCCCCCCGGGCCCAAAGTTTCACCGTGCAAAATTTCCGGTGCGGTTATTATGAAACTAGAATATATTCCGCAGATTCTGAAACTTACTGCGATAGTTAGACTCTTTTAGTTGCTTGGGAATCGTCGTTTGAAGATGGGCATGTGAAACTGCGAAAAAAATTTTGAGAGCGCAGGACGGCTGCCGAAAGTCCGCGTAAAAACGCCCCCCGGGCCCAAAGTTTCACCGTGCAAAATTTCCGGTGCGGTTATTATGAAACTAGAATACATTTCGCAGATTCTGAAAGTTATTGCGATAGTTAGACTCTTTTAGTTGCTTGGGAATCGTCGTTTGAAGATGGGCATGTGAAACTGCGAGAAAAATTTTGAGAGCGCAGGACGGCTGCCGAAAGTCCGCGTAAAAACGCCCCCCGGGCCTAAAGTTTCACCGTGCAAAATTCCCGGTGATGTTATTATGAAACTAGAATACATTTCGCAGATTCTGAAACTTACTGCGATAGTTAGACTCTTTTAGTTGCTTGGGAATCGTCGTTTGAAGATGGGCATGTGAAACTGCGAGAAAAATTTTGAGAGCGCAGGACGGCTGCCGAAAGTCCGCGTAAAAACGCCCCCCGGGCCCAAAGTTTCACCGTGCAAAATTTCCGGTGCGGTTATTATGAAACTAGAATATATTCCGCAGATTCTGAAACTTACTGCGATAGTTAGACTCTTTTAGTTGCTTGGGAATCGTCGTTTGAAGATGGGCATGTGAAACTGCGAGAAAAATTTTGAGAGCGCAGGACGGCTGCCGAAAGTCCGCGAAAAAACGCCCCCCGGGCCCAAAGTTTCACCGTGCAAAATTTCCGGTGCGGTTATTATGAAACTAGAATACATTTCGCAGATTCTGAAAGTTATTGCGATAGTTAGACTCTTTTAGTTGCTTGGGAATCGTCGTTTGAAGATGGGCATGTGAAACTGCGAGAAAAATTTTGAGAGCGCAGGACGGCTGCCGAAAGTCCGCGTAAAAACGCCCCCCGGGCCTAAAGTTTCACCGTGCAAAATTCCCGGTGATGTTATTATGAAACTAGAATACATTTCGCAGATTCTGAAACTTACTGCGATAGTTAGACTCTTTTAGTTGCTTGGGAATCGTCGTTTGAAGATGGGCATGTGAAACTGCGAGAAAAATTTTGAGAGCGCAGGACGGCTGCCGAAAGTCCGCGTAAAAACGCCCCCCGGGCCCAAAGTTTCACCGTGCAAAATTTCCGGTGCGGTTATTATGAAACTAGAATATATTCCGCAGATTCTGAAACTTACTGCGATAGTTAGACTCTTTTAGTTGCTTGGGAATCGTCGTTTGAAGATGGGCATGTGAAACTGCGAAAAAAATTTTGAGAGCGCAGGACGGCTGCCGAAAGTCCGCGTAAAAACGCCCCCCGGGCCCAAAGTTTCACCGTGCAAAATTTACGGTGCGGTTATTATGAAACTAGAATATATTCCGCAGATTCTGAAACTTACTGCGATAGTTAGACTCTTTTAGTTGCTTGGGAATCGTCGTTTGAAGATGGGCATGTGAAACTGCGAGAAAAATTTTGAGAGCGCAGGACGGCTGCCGAAAGTCTGCGTAAAAACGCCCCCCGGGCCTAAAGTTTCACCGTGCAAAATTCCCGGTGATGTTATTATGAAACTAGAATACATTTCGCAGATTCTGAAAGTTATTGCGATAGTTAGACTCTTTTAGTTGCTTGGGAATCGTCGTTTGAAGATGGGCATGTGAAACTGCGAGAAAAATTTTGAGAGCGCAGGACGGCTGCCGAAAGTCCGCGTAAAAACGCCCCCCGGGCCTAAAGTTTCACCGTGCAAAATTCCCGGTGATGTTATTATGAAACTAGAATACATTTCGCAGATTCTGAAACTTACTGCGATAGTTAGACTCTTTTAGTTGCTTGGGAATCGTCGTTTGAAGATGGGCATGTGAAACTGCGAGAAAAATTTTGAGAGCGCAGGACGGCTGCCGAAAGTCCGCGTAAAAACGCCCCCCGGGCCCAAAGTTTCACCGTGCAAAATTTCCGGTGCGGTTATTATGAAACTAGAATATATTCCGCAGATTCTGAAACTTACTGCGATAGTTAGACTCTTTTAGTTGCTTGGGAATCGTCGTTTGAAGATGGGCATGTGAAACTGCGAAAAAAATTTTGAGAGCGCAGGACGGCTGCCGAAAGTCCGCGTAAAAACGCCCCCCGGGCCCAAAGTTTCACCGTGCAAAATTTCCGGTGCGGTTATTATGAAACTAGAATACATTTCGCAGATTCTGAAAGTTATTGCGATAGTTAGACTCTTTTAGTTGCTTGGGAATCGTCGTTTGAAGATGGGCATGTGAAACTGCGAGAAAAATTTTGAGAGCGCAGGACGGCTGCCGAAAGTCCGCGTAAAAACGCCCCCCGGGCCTAAAGTTTCACCGTGCAAAATTCCCGGTGATGTTATTATGAAACTAGAATACATTTCGCAGATTCTGAAACTTACTGCGATAGTTAGACTCTTTTAGTTGCTTGGGAATCGTCGTTTGAAGATGGGCATGTGAAACTGCGAGAAAAATTTTGAGAGCGCAGGACGGCTGCCGAAAGTCCGCGTAAAAACGCCCCCCGGGCCCAAAGTTTCACCGTGCAAAATTTCCGGTGCGGTTATTATGAAACTAGAATATATTCCGCAGATTCTGAAACTTACTGCGATAGTTAGACTCTTTTAGTTGCTTGGGAATCGTCGTTTGAAGATGGGCATGTGAAACTGCGAAAAAAATTTTGAGAGCGCAGGACGGCTGCCGAAAGTCCGCGTAAAAACGCCCCCCGGGCCCAAAGTTTCACCGTGCAAAATTTCCGGTGCGGTTATTATGAAACTAGAATACATTTCGCAGATTCTGAAAGTTATTGCGATAGTTAGACTCTTTTAGTTGCTTGGGAATCGTCGTTTGAAGATGGGCATGTGAAACTGCGAGAAAAATTTTGAGAGCGCAGGACGGCTGCCGAAAGTCCGCGTAAAAACGCCCCCCGGGCCCAAAGTTTCACCGTGCAAAATTTCCGGTGCGGTTATTATGAAACTAGAATACATTTCGCAGATTCTGAAAGTTATTGCGATAGTTAGACTCTTTTAGTTGCTTGGGAATCGTCGTTTGAAGATGGGCATGTGAAACTGCGAGAAAAATTTTGAGAGCGCAGGACGGCTGCCGAAAGTCCGCGTAAAAACGCCCCCCGGGCCTAAAGTTTCACCGTGCAAAATTCCCGGTGATGTTATTATGAAACTAGAATACATTTCGCAGATTCTGAAACTTACTGCGATAGTTAGACTCTTTTAGTTGCTTGGGAATCGTCGTTTGAAGATGGGCATGTGAAACTGCGAGAAAAATTTTGAGAGCGCAGGACGGCTGCCGAAAGTCCGCGTAAAAACGCCCCCCGGGCCCAAAGTTTCACCGTGCAAAATTTCCGGTGCGGTTATTATGAAACTAGAATATATTCCGCAGATTCTGAAACTTACTGCGATAGTTAGACTCTTTTAGTTGCTTGGGAATCGTCGTTTGAAGATGGGCATGTGAAACTGCGAAAAAAATTTTGAGAGCGCAGGACGGCTGCCGAAAGTCCGCGTAAAAACGCCCCCCGGGCCCAAAGTTTCACCGTGCAAAATTTCCGGTGCGGTTATTATGAAACTAGAATACATTTCGCAGATTCTGAAAGTTATTGCGATAGTTAGACTCTTTTAGTTGCTTGGGAATCGTCGTTTGAAGATGGGCATGTGAAACTGCGAGAAAAATTTTGAGAGCGCAGGACGGCTGCCGAAAGTCCGCGTAAAAACGCCCCCGGGCCTAAAGTTTCACCGTGCAAAATTCCCGGTGATGTTATTATGAAACTAGAATACATTTCGCAGATTCTGAAACTTACTGCGATAGTTAGACTCTTTTAGTTGCTTGGGAATCGTCGTTTGAAGATGGGCATGTGAAACTGCGAGAAAAATTTTGAGAGCGCAGGACGGCTGCCGAAAGTCCGCGTAAAACGCCCCCCGGGCCCAAAGTTTCACCGTGCAAAATTTCCGGTGCGGTTATTATGAAACTAGAATATATTCCGCAGATTCTGAAACTTACTGCGATAGTTAGACTCTTTTAGTTGCTTGGGAATCGTCGTTTGAAGATGGGCATGTGAAACTGCGAGAAAAATTTTGAGAGCGCAGGACGGCTGCCGAAAGTCCGCGAAAAAACGCCCCCCGGGCCCAAAGTTTCACCGTGCAAAATTTCCGGTGCGGTTATTATGAAACTAGAATACATTTCGCAGATTCTGAAAGTTATTGCGATAGTTAGACTCTTTTAGTTGCTTGGGAATCGTCGTTTGAAGATGGGCATGTGAAACTGCGAGAAAAATTTTGAGAGCGCAGGACGGCTGCCGAAAGTCCGCGTAAAAACGCCCCCCGGGCCTAAAGTTTCACCGTGCAAAATTCCCGGTGATGTTATTATGAAACTAGAATACATTTCGCAGATTCTGAAACTTACTGCGATAGTTAGACTCTTTTAGTTGCTTGGGAATCGTCGTTTGAAGATGGGCATGTGAAACTGCGAGAAAAATTTTGAGAGCGCAGGACGGCTGCCGAAAGTCCGCGTAAAAACGCCCCCCGGGCCCAAAGTTTCACCGTGCAAAATTTCCGGTGCGGTTATTATGAAACTAGAATATATTCCGCAGATTCTGAAACTTACTGCGATAGTTAGACTCTTTTAGTTGCTTGGGAATCGTCGTTTGAAGATGGGCATGTGAAACTGCGAAAAAATTTTGAGAGCGCAGGACGGCTGCCGAAAGTCCGCGTAAAAACGCCCCCCGGGCCCAAAGTTTCACCGTGCAAAATTTACGGTGCGGTTATTATGAAACTAGAATATATTCCGCAGATTCTGAAACTTACTGCGATAGTTAGACTCTTTTAGTTGCTTGGGAATCGTCGTTTGAAGATGGGCATGTGAAACTGCGAGAAAAATTTTGAGAGCGCAGGACGGCTGCCGAAAGTCTGCGTAAAAACGCCCCCCGGGCCTAAAGTTTCACCGTGCAAAATTCCCGGTGATGTTATTATGAAACTAGAATACATTTCGCAGATTCTGAAAGTTATTGCGATAGTTAGACTCTTTTAGTTGCTTGGGAATCGTCGTTTGAAGATGGGCATGTGAAACTGCGAGAAAAATTTTGAGAGCGCAGGACGGCTGCCGAAAGTCCGCGTAAAAACGCCCCCCGGGCCTAAAGTTTCACCGTGCAAAATTCCCGGTGATGTTATTATGAAACTAGAATACATTTCGCAGATTCTGAAACTTACTGCGATAGTTAGACTCTTTTAGTTGCTTGGGAATCGTCGTTTGAAGATGGGCATGTGAAACTGCGAGAAAAATTTTGAGAGCGCAGGACGGCTGCCGAAAGTCCGCGTAAAAACGCCCCCCGGGCCCAAAGTTTCACCGTGCAAAATTTCCGGTGCGGTTATTATGAAACTAGAATATATTCCGCAGATTCTGAAACTTACTGCGATAGTTAGACTCTTTTAGTTGCTTGGGAATCGTCGTTTGAAGATGGGCATGTGAAACTGCGAAAAAAATTTTGAGAGCGCAGGACGGCTGCCGAAAGTCCGCGTAAAAACGCCCCCCGGGCCCAAAGTTTCACCGTGCAAAATTTCCGGTGCGGTTATTATGAAACTAGAATACATTTCGCAGATTCTGAAAGTTATTGCGATAGTTAGACTCTTTTAGTTGCTTGGGAATCGTCGTTTGAAGATGGGCATGTGAAACTGCGAGAAAAATTTTGAGAGCGCAGGACGGCTGCCGAAAGTCCGCGTAAAAACGCCCCCCGGGCCTAAAGTTTCACCGTGCAAAATTCCCGGTGATGTTATTATGAAACTAGAATACATTTCGCAGATTCTGAAACTTACTGCGATAGTTAGACTCTTTTAGTTGCTTGGGAATCGTCGTTTGAAGATGGGCATGTGAAACTGCGAGAAAAATTTTGAGAGCGCAGGACGGCTGCCGAAAGTCCGCGTAAAAACGCCCCCCGGGCCCAAAGTTTCACCGTGCAAAATTTCCGGTGCGGTTATTATGAAACTAGAATATATTCCGCAGATTCTGAAACTTACTGCGATAGTTAGACTCTTTTAGTTGCTTGGGAATCGTCGTTTGAAGATGGGCATGTGAAACTGCGAAAAAAATTTTGAGAGCGCAGGACGGCTGCCGAAAGTCCGCGTAAAAACGCCCCCCGGGCCCAAAGTTTCACCGTGCAAAATTTCCGGTGCGGTTATTATGAAACTAGAATACATTTCGCAGATTCTGAAAGTTATTGCGATAGTTAGACTCTTTTAGTTGCTTGGGAATCGTCGTTTGAAGATGGGCATGTGAAACTGCGAGAAAAATTTTGAGAGCGCAGGACGGCTGCCGAAAGTCCGCGTAAAAACGCCCCCCGGGCCTAAAGTTTCACCGTGCAAAATTCCCGGTGATGTTATTATGAAACTAGAATACATTTCGCAGATTCTGAAACTTACTGCGATAGTTAGACTCTTTTAGTTGCTTGGGAATCGTCGTTTGAAGATGGGCATGTGAAACTGCGAGAAAAATTTTGAGAGCGCAGGACGGCTGCCGAAAGTCCGCGTAAAAACGCCCCCCGGGCCCAAAGTTTCACCGTGCAAAATTTCCGGTGCGGTTATTATGAAACTAGAATATATTCCGCAGATTCTGAAACTTACTGCGATAGTTAGACTCTTTTAGTTGCTTGGGAATCGTCGTTTGAAGATGGGCATGTGAAACTGCGAGAAAAATTTTTAGAGCGCAGGACGACTGCCGAAAGTCCGCGTAAAAACGCCCCCCGGGCCCAAAGTTTCACCGTGCAAAATTTCCGGTGCGGTTATTATGAAACTAGAATACATTTCGCAGATTCTGAAAGTTATTGCGATAGTTAGACTCTTTTAGGTGCTTGGGAATCGTCGTTTGAAGATGGGCATGTGAAACTGCGAGAAAAATTTTGAGAGCGCAGGACGGCTGCCGAAAGTCCGCGTAAAAACGCCCCCCGGGCCTAAAGTTTCACCGTGCAAAATTCCCGGTGATGTTATTATGAAACTAGAATACATTTCGCAGATTCTGAAACTTACTGCGATAGTTAGACTCTTTTAGTTGCTTGGGAATCGTCGTTTGAAGATGGGCATGTGAAACTGCGAGAAAAATTTTGAGAGCGCAGGACGGCTGCCGAAAGTCCGCGTAAAAACGCCCCCCGGGCAAAAGTTTCACCGTGCAAAATTTCCGGTGCGGTTATTATGAAACTAGAATATATTCCGCAGATTCTGAAACTTACTGCGATAGTTAGACTCTTTTAGTTGCTTGGGAATCGTCGTTTGAAGATGGGCATGTGAAACTGCGAAAAAAATTTTGAGAGCGCAGGACGGCTGCCGAAAGTCCGCGTAAAAACGCCCCCCGGGCCCAAAGTTTCACCGTGCAAAATTTCCGGTGCGGTTATTATGAAACTAGAATACATTTCGCAGATTCTGAAAGTTATTGCGATAGTTAGACTCTTTTAGTTGCTTGGGAATCGTCGTTTGAAGATGGGCATGTGAAACTGCGAGAAAAATTTTGAGAGCGCAGGACGGCTGCCGAAAGTCCGCGTAAAAACGCCCCCCGGGCCTAAAGTTTCACCGTGCAAAATTCCCGGTGATGTTATTATGAAACTAGAATACATTTCGCAGATTCTGAAACTTACTGCGATAGTTAGACTCTTTTAGTTGCTTGGGAATCGTCGTTTGAAGATGGGCATGTGAAACTGCGAGAAAAATTTTGAGAGCGCAGGACGGCTGCCGAAAGTCCGCGTAAAAACGCCCCCCGGGCCCAAAGTTTCACCGTGCAAAATTTCCGGTGCGGTTATTATGAAACTAGAATATATTCCGCAGATTCTGAAACTTACTGCGATAGTTAGACTCTTTTAGTTGCTTGGGAATCGTCGTTTGAAGATGGGCATGTGAAACTGCGAGAAAAATTTTGAGAGCGCAGGACGGCTGCCGAAAGTCCGCGTAAAAACGCCCACCGGGCCCAAAGTTTCACCGTGCAAAATTTCCGGTGCGGTTATTATGAAACTAGAATACATTTCGCAGATTCTGAAAGTTATTGCGATAGTTAGACTCTTTTAGTTGCTTGGGAATCGTCGTTTGAAGATGGGCATGTGAAACTGCGAGAAAAATTTTGAGAGCGCAGGACGGCTGCCGAAAGTCCGCGTAAAAACGCCCCCCGGGCCTAAAGTTTCACCGTGCAAAATTCCCGGTGATGTTATTATGAAACTAGAATACATTTCGCAGATTCTGAAACTTACTGCGATAGTTAGACTCTTTTAGTTGCTTGGGAATCGTCGTTTGAAGATGGGCATGTGAAACTGCGAGAAAAATTTTGAGAGCGCAGGACGGCTGCCGAAAGTCCGCGTAAAAACGCCCCCCGGGCCCAAAGTTTCACCGTGCAAAATTTCCGGTGCGGTTATTATGAAACTAGAATATATTCCGCAGATTCTGAAACTTACTGCGATAGTTAGACTCTTTTAGTTGCTTGGGAATCGTCGTTTGAAGATGGGCATGTGAAACTGCGAGAAAAATTTTGAGAGCGCAGGACGGCTGCCGAAAGTCTGCGTAAAAACGCCCCCCGGGCCTAAAGTTTCACCGTGCAAAATTCCCGGTGATGTTATTATGAAACTAGAATACATTTCGCAGATTCTGAAAGTTATTGCGATAGTTAGACTCTTTTAGTTGCTTGGGAATCGTCGTTTGAAGATGGGCATGTGAAACTGCGAGAAAAATTTTGAGAGCGCAGGACGGCTGCCGAAAGTCCGCGTAAAAACGCCCCCCGGGCCTAAAGTTTCACCGTGCAAAATTCCCGGTGATGTTATTATGAAACTAGAATACATTTCGCAGATTCTGAAACTTACTGCGATAGTTAGACTCTTTTAGTTGCTTGGGAATCGTCGTTTGAAGATGGGCATGTGAAACTGCGAGAAAAATTTTGAGAGCGCAGGACGGCTGCCGAAAGTCCGCGTAAAAACGCCCCCCGGGCCCAAAGTTTCACCGTGCAAAATTTCCGGTGCGGTTATTATGAAACTAGAATATATTCCGCAGATTCTGAAACTTACTGCGATAGTTAGACTCTTTTAGTTGCTTGGGAATCGTCGTTTGAAGATGGGCATGTGAAACTGCGAAAAAAATTTTGAGAGCGCAGGACGGCTGCCGAAAGTCCGCGTAAAAACGCCCCCCGGGCCCAAAGTTTCACCGTGCAAAATTTCCGGTGCGGTTATTATGAAACTAGAATACATTTCGCAGATTCTGAAAGTTATTGCGATAGTTAGACTCTTTTAGTTGCTTGGGAATCGTCGTTTGAAGATGGGCATGTGAAACTGCGAGAAAAATTTTGAGAGCGCAGGACGGCTGCCGAAAGTCCGCGTAAAAACGCCCCCCGGGCCTAAAGTTTCACCGTGCAAAATTCCCGGTGATGTTATTATGAAACTAGAATACATTTCGCAGATTCTGAAACTTACTGCGATAGTTAGACTCTTTTAGTTGCTTGGGAATCGTCGTTTGAAGATTGGCATGTGAAACTGCGAGAAAAATTTTGAGAGCGCAGGACGGCTGCCGAAAGTCCGCGTAAAAACGCCCCCCGGGCCCAAAGTTTCACCGTGCAAAATTTCCGGTGCGGTTATTATGAAACTAGAATATATTCCGCAGATTCTGAAACTTACTGCGATAGTTAGACTCTTTTAGTTGCTTGGGAATCGTCGTTTGAAGATGGGCATGTGAAACTGCGAAAAAAATTTTGAGAGCGCAGGACGGCTGCCGAAAGTCCGCGTAAAAACGCCCCCCGGGCCCAAAGTTTCACCGTGCAAAATTTCCGGTGCGGTTATTATGAAACTAGAATACATTTCGCAGATTCTGAAAGTTATTGCGATAGTTAGACTCTTTTAGTTGCTTGGGAATCGTCGTTTGAAGATGGGCATGTGAAACTGCGAGAAAAATTTTGAGAGCGCAGGACGGCTGCCGAAAGTCCGCGTAAAAACGCCCCCCGGGCCTAAAGTTTCACCGTGCAAAATTCCCGGTGATGTTATTATGAAACTAGAATACATTTCGCAGATTCTGAAACTTACTGCGATAGTTAGACTCTTTTAGTTGCTTGGGAATCGTCGTTTGAAGATGGGCATGTGAAACTGCGAGAAAAATTTTGAGAGCGCAGGACGGCTGCCGAAAGTCCGCGTAAAAACGCCCCCCGGGCCCAAAGTTTCACCGTGCAAAATTTCCGGTGCGGTTATTATGAAACTAGAATATATTCCGCAGATTCTGAAACTTACTGCGATAGTTAGACTCTTTTAGTTGCTTGGGAATCGTCGTTTGAAGATGGGCATGTGAAACTGCGAGAAAAATTTTGAGAGCGCAGGACGGCTGCCGAAAGTCCGCGTAAAAACGCCCCCCGGGCCCAAAGTTTCACCGTGCAAAATTTCCGGTGCGGTTATTATGAAACTAGAATACATTTCGCAGATTCTGAAAGTTATTGCGATAGTTAGACTCTTTTAGTTGCTTGGGAATCGTCGTTTGAAGATGGGCATGTGAAACTGCGAGAAAAATTTTGAGAGCGCAGGACGGCTGCCGAAAGTCCGCGTAAAAACGCCCCCCGGGCCTAAAGTTTCACCGTGCAAAATTCCCGGTGATGTTATTATGAAACTAGAATACATTTCGCAGATTCTGAAACTTACTGCGATAGTTAGACTCTTTTAGTTGCTTGGGAATCGTCGTTTGAAGATGGGCATGTGAAACTGCGAGAAAAATTTTGAGAGCGCAGGACGGCTGCCGAAAGTCCGCGTAAAAACGCCCCCCGGGCCCAAAGTTTCACCGTGCAAAATTTCCGGTGCGGTTATTATGAAACTAGAATATATTCCGCAGATTCTGAAACTTACTGCGATAGTTAGACTCTTTTAGTTGCTTGGGAATCGTCGTTTGAAGATGGGCATGTGAAACTGCGAAAAAAATTTTGAGAGCGCAGGACGGCTGCCGAAAGTCCGCGTAAAAACGCCCCCCGGGCCCAAAGTTTCACCGTGCAAAATTTCCGGTGCGGTTATTATGAAACTAGAATACATTTCGCAGATTCTGAAAGTTATTGCGATAGTTAGACTCTTTTAGTTGCTTGGGAATCGTCGTTTGAAGATGGGCATGTGAAACTGCGAGAAAAATTTTGAGAGCGCAGGACGGCTGCCGAAAGTCCGCGCAAAAACGCCCCCCGGGCCTAAAGTTTCACCGTGCAAAATTCCCGGTGATGTTATTATGAAACTAGAATACATTTCGCAGATTCTGAAACTTACTGCGATAGTTAGACTCTTTTAGTTGCTTGGGAATCGTCGTTTGAAGATGGGCATGTGAAACTGCGAGAAAAATTTTGAGAGCGCAGGACGGCTGCCGAAAGTCCGCGTAAAAACGCCCCCCGGGCCCAAAGTTTCACCGTGCAAAATTTCCGGTGCGGTTATTATGAAACTAGAATATATTCCGCAGATTCTGAAACTTACTGCGATAGTTAGACTCTTTTAGTTGCTTGGGAATCGTCGTTTGAAGATGGGCATGTGAAACTGCGAGAAAAATTTTGAGAGCGCAGGACGGCTGCCGAAAGTCCGCGTAAAAACGCCCCCCGGGCCCAAAGTTTCACCGTGCAAAATTTCCGGTGCGGTTATTATGAAACTAGAATACATTTCGCAGATTCTGAAAGTTATTGCGATAGTTAGACTCTTTTAGTTGCTTGGGAATCGTCGTTTGAAGATGGGCATGTGAAACTGCGAGAAAAATTTTGAGAGCGCAGGACGGCTGCCGAAAGTCCGCGTAAAAACGCCCCCCGGGCCTAAAGTTTCACCGTGCAAAATTCCCGGTGTTGTTATTATGAAACTAGAATACATTTCGCAGATTCTGAAACTTACTGCGATAGTTAGACTCTTTTAGTTGCTTGGGAATCGTCGTTTGAAGATGGGCATGTGAAACTGCGAGAAAAATTTTGAGAGCGCAGGACGGCTGCCGAAAGTCCGCGTAAAAACGCCCCCCGGGCCCAAAGTTTCACCGTGCAAAATTTCCGGTGCGGTTATTATGAAACTAGAATATATTCCGCAGATTCTGAAACTTACTGCGATAGTTAGACTCTTTTAGTTGCTTGGGAATCGTCGTTTGAAGATGGGCATGTGAAACTGCGAAAAAAATTTTGAGAGCGCAGGACGGCTGCCGAAAGTCCGCGTAAAAACGCCCCCCGGGCCCAAAGTTTCACCGTGCAAAATTTCCGGTGCGGTTATTATGAAACTAGAATACATTTCGCAGATTCTGAAAGTTATTGCGATAGTTAGACTCTTTTAGTTGCTTGGGAATCGTCGTTTGAAGATGGGGATGTGAAACTGCGAGAAAAATTTTGAGAGCGCAGGACGGCTGCCGAAAGTCCGCGCAAAAACGCCCCCCGGGCCTAAAGTTTCACCGTGCAAAATTCCCGGTGATGTTATTATGAAACTAGAATACATTTCGCAGATTCTGAAACTTACTGCGATAGTTAGACTCTTTTAGTTGCTTGGGAATCGTCGTTTGAAGATGGGCATGTGAAACTGCGAGAAAAATTTTGAGAGCGCAGGACGGCTGCCGAAAGTCCGCGTAAAAACGCCCCCCGGGCCCAAAGTTTCACCGTGCAAAATTTCCGGTGCGGTTATTATGAAACTAGAATATATTCCGCAGATTCTGAAACTTACTGCGATAGTTAGACTCTTTTAGTTGCTTGGGAATCGTCGTTTGAAGATGGGCATGTGAAACTGCGAGAAAAATTTTGAGAGCGCAGGACGGCTGCCGAAAGTCCGCGTAAAAACGCCCCCCGGGCCCAAAGTTTCACCGTGCAAAATTTCCGGTGCGGTTATTATGAAACTAGAATACATTTCGCAGATTCTGAAAGTTATTGCGATAGTTAGACTCTTTTAGTTGCTTGGGAATCGTCGTTTGAAGATGGGCATGTGAAACTGCGAGAAAAATTTTGAGAGCGCAGGACGGCTGCCGAAAGTCCGCGTAAAAACGCCCCCCGGGCCTAAAGTTTCACCGTGCAAAATTCCCGGTGTTGTTATTATGAAACTAGAATACATTTCGCAGATTCTGAAACTTACTGCGATAGTTAGACTCTTTTAGTTGCTTGGGAATCGTCGTTTGAAGATGGGCATGTGAAACTGCGAGAAAAATTTTGAGAGCGCAGGACGGCTGCCGAAAGTCCGCGTAAAAACGCCCCCCGGGCCCAAAGTTTCACCGTGCAAAATTTCCGGTGCGGTTATTATGAAACTAGAATATATTCCGCAGATTCTGAAACTTACTGCGATAGTTAGACTCTTTTAGTTGCTTGGGAATCGTCGTTTGAAGATGGGCATGTGAAACTGCGAAAAAAATTTTGAGAGCGCAGGACGGCTGCCGAAAGTCCGCGTAAAAACGCCCCCCGGGCCCAAAGTTTCACCGTGCAAAATTTCCGGTGCGGTTATTATGAAACTAGAATACATTTCGCAGATTCTGAAAGTTATTGCGATAGTTAGACTCTTTTAGTTGCTTGGGAATCGTCGTTTGAAGATGGGGATGTGAAACTGCGAGAAAAATTTTGAGAGCGCAGGACGGCTGCCGAAAGTCCGCGTAAAAACGCCCCCCGGGCCTAAAGTTTCACCGTGCAAAATTCCCGGTGATGTTATTATGAAACTAGAATACATTTCGCAGATTCTGAAACTTACTGCGATAGTTAGACTCTTTTAGTTGCTTGGGAATCGTCGTTTGAAGATGGGCATGTGAAACTGCGAGAAAAATTTTGAGAGCGCAGGACGGCTGCCGAAAGTCCGCGTAAAAACGCCCCCCGGGCCCAAAGTTTCACCGTGCAAAATTTCCGGTGCGGTTATTATGAAACTAGAATATATTCCGCAGATTCTGAAACTTACTGCGATAGTTAGACTCTTTTAGTTGCTTGGGAATCGTCGTTTGAAGATGGGCATGTGAAACTGCGAGAAAAATTTTGAGAGCACATGACGGCTGCCGAAAGTCTGCGTAAAAACGCCCCCCGGGCCTAAAGTTTCACCGTGCAAAATTCCCGGTGATGTTATTATGAAACTAGAATACATTTCGCAGATTCTGAAAGTTATTGCGATAGTTAGACTCTTTTAGTTGCTTGGGAATCGTCGTTTGAAGATGGGCATGTGAAACTGCGAGAAAAATTTTGAGAGCGCAGGACGGCTGCCGAAAGTCCGCGTAAAAACGCCCCCCGGGCCTAAAGTTTCACCGTGCAAAATTCCCGGTGATGTTATTATGAAACTAGAATACATTTCGCAGATTCTGAAACTTACTGCGATAGTTAGACTCTTTTAGTTGCTTGGGAATCGTCGTTTGAAGATGGGCATGTGAAACTGCGAGAAAAATTTTGAGAGCGCAGGACGGCTGCCGAAAGTCCGCGTAAAAACGCCCCCCGGGCCCAAAGTTTCACCGTGCAAAATTTCCGGTGCGGTTATTATGAAACTAGAATATATTCCGCAGATTCTGAAACTTACTGCGATAGTTAGACTCTTTTAGTTGCTTGGGAATCGTCGTTTGAAGATGGGCATGTGAAACTGCGACAAAAATTTTGAGAGCGCAGGACGGCTGCCGAAAGTCCGCGTAAAAACGCCCCCCGGGCCCAAAGTTTCACCGTGCAAAATTTCCGGTGCGGTTATTATGAAACTAGAATACATTTCGCAGATTCTGAAAGTTATTGCGATAGTTAGACTCTTTTAGTTGCTTGGGAATCGTCGTTTGAAGATGGGCATGTGAAACTGCGAGAAAAATTTTGAGAGCGCAGGACGGCTGCCGAAAGTCCGCGTAAAAACGCCCCCCGGGCCTAAAGTTTCACCGTGCAAAATTCCCGGTGATGTTATTATGAAACTAGAATACATTTCGCAGATTCTGAAACTTACTGCGATAGTTAGACTCTTTTAGTTGCTTGGGAATCGTCGTTTGAAGATGGGCATGTGAAACTGCGAGAAAAATTTTGAGAGCGCAGGACGGCTGCCGAAAGTCCGCGTAAAAACGCCCCCCGGGCCCAAAGTTTCACCGTGCAAAATTTCCGGTGCGGTTATTATGAAACTAGAATATACCGCAGATTCTGAAACTTACTGCGATAGTTAGACTCTTTTAGTTGCTTGGGAATCGTCGTTTGAAGATGGGCATGTGAAACTGCGAAAAAAATTTTGAGAGCGCAGGACGGCTGCCGAAAGTCCGCGTAAAAACGCCCCCCGGGCCCAAAGTTTCACCGTGCAAAATTTCCGGTGCGGTTATTATGAAACTAGAATACATTTCGCAGATTCTGAAAGTTATTGCGATAGTTAGACTCTTTTAGTTGCTTGGGAATCGTCGTTTGAAGATGGGCATGTGAAACTGCGAGAAAAATTTTGAGAGCGCAGGACGGCTGCCGAAAGTCCGCGTAAAAACGCCCCCCGGGCCTAAAGTTTCACCGTGCAAAATTCCCGGTGATGTTATTATGAAACTAGAATACATTTCGCAGATTCTGAAACTTACTGCGATAGTTAGACTCTTTTAGTTGCTTGGGAATCGTCGTTTGAAGATGGGCATGTGAAACTGCGCGAAAAATTTTGAGAGCGCAGGACGGCTGCCGAAAGTCCGCGTAAAAACGCCCCCCGGGCCCAAAGTTTCACCGTGCAAAATTTCCGGTGCGGTTATTATGAAACTAGAATATATTCCGCAGATTCTGAAACTTACTGCGATAGTTAGACTCTTTTAGTTGCTTGGGAATCGTCGTTTGAAGATGGGCATGTGAAACTGCGAAAAAAATTTTGAGAGCGCAGGACGGCTGCCGAAAGTCCGCGTAAAAACGCCCCCCGGGCCCAAAGTTTCACCGTGCAAAATTTCCGGTGCGGTTATTATGAAACTAGAATACATTTCGCAGATTCTGAAACTTACTGCGATAGTTAGACTCTTTTAGTTGCTTGGGAATCGTCGTTTGAAGATGGGCATGTGAAACTGCGAGAAAAATTTTGAGAGCGCAGGACGGCTGCCGAAAGTCCGCGTAAAAACGCCCCCCGGGCCCAAAGTTTCACCGTGCAAAATTCCCGGTGATGTTATTATGAAACTAGAATACATTTCGCAGATTCTGAAAGTTATTGCGATAGTTAGACTCTTTTAGTTGCTTGGGAATCGTCGTTTGAAGATGGGCATGTGAAACTGCGAGAAAAATTTTGAGAGCGCAGGACGGCTGCCGAAAGTCCGCGTAAAAACGCCCCCCGGGCCTAAAGTTTCACCGTGCAAAATTCCCGGTGATGTTATTATGAAACTAGAATACATTTCGCAGATTCTGAAACTTACTGCGATAGTTAGACTCTTTTAGTTGCTTGGGAATCGTCGTTTGAAGATGGGCATGTGAAACTGCGAGAAAAATTTTGAGAGCGCAGGACGGCTGCCGAAAGTCCGCGTAAAAACGCCCCCCGGGCCTAAAGTTTCACCGTGCAAAATTCCCGGTGATGTTATTATGAAACTAGAATACATTTCGCAGATTCTGAAACTTACTGCGATAGTTAGACTCTTTTAGTTGCTTGGGAATCGTCGTTTGAAGATGGGCATGTGAAACTGCGAGAAAAATTTTGAGAGCGCAGGACGGCTGCCGAAAGTCCGCGTAAAAACGCCCCCCGGGCCCAAAGTTTCACCGTGCAAAATTTCCGGTGCGGTTATTATGAAACTAGAATATATTCCGCAGATTCTGAAACTTACTGCGATAGTTAGACTCTTTTAGTTGCTTGGGAATCGTCGTTTGAAGATGGGCATGTGAAACTGCGACAAAAATTTTGAGAGCGCAGGACGGCTGCCGAAAGTCCGCGTAAAAACGCCCCCCGGGCCCAAAGTTTCACCGTGCAAAATTTCCGGTGCGGTTATTATGAAACTAGAATACATTTCGCAGATTCTGAAAGTTATTGCGATAGTTAGACTCTTTTAGTTGCTTGGGAATCGTCGTTTGAAGATGGGCATGTGAAACTGCGAGAAAAATTTTGAGAGCGCAGGACGGCTGCCGAAAGTCCGCGTAAAAACGCCCCCCGGGCCTAAAGTTTCACCGTGCAAAATTCCCGGTGATGTTATTATGAAACTAGAATACATTTCGCAGATTCTGAAACTTACTGCGATAGTTAGACTCTTTTAGTTGCTTGGGAATCGTCGTTTGAAGATGGGCATGTGAAACTGCGAGAAAAATTTTGAGAGCGCAGGACGGCTGCCGAAAGTCCGCGTAAAAACGCCCCCCGGGCCCAAAGTTTCACCGTGCAAAATTTCCGGTGCGGTTATTATGAAACTAGAATATACCGCAGATTCTGAAACTTACTGCGATAGTTAGACTCTTTTAGTTGCTTGGGAATCGTCGTTTGAAGATGGGCATGTGAAACTGCGAAAAAAATTTTGAGAGCGCAGGACGGCTGCCGAAAGTCCGCGTAAAAACGCCCCCCGGGCCCAAAGTTTCACCGTGCAAAATTTCCGGTGCGGTTATTATGAAACTAGAATACATTTCGCAGATTCTGAAAGTTATTGCGATAGTTAGACTCTTTTAGTTGCTTGGGAATCGTCGTTTGAAGATGGGCATGTGAAACTGCGAGAAAAATTTTGAGAGCGCAGGACGGCTGCCGAAAGTCCGCGTAAAAACGCCCCCCGGGCCTAAAGTTTCACCGTGCAAAATTCCCGGTGATGTTATTATGAAACTAGAATACATTTCGCAGATTCTGAAACTTACTGCGATAGTTAGACTCTTTTAGTTGCTTGGGAATCGTCGTTTGAAGATGGGCATGTGAAACTGCGCGAAAAATTTTGAGAGCGCAGGACGGCTGCCGAAAGTCCGCGTAAAAACGCCCCCCGGGCCCAAAGTTTCACCGTGCAAAATTTCCGGTGCGGTTATTATGAAACTAGAATATATTCCGCAGATTCTGAAACTTACTGCGATAGTTAGACTCTTTTAGTTGCTTGGGAATCGTCGTTTGAAGATGGGCATGTGAAACTGCGAAAAAAATTTTGAGAGCGCAGGACGGCTGCCGAAAGTCCGCGTAAAAACGCCCCCCGGGCCCAAAGTTTCACCGTGCAAAATTTCCGGTGCGGTTATTATGAAACTAGAATACATTTCGCAGATTCTGAAAGTTATTGCGATAGTTAGACTCTTTTAGTTGCTTGGGAATCGTCGTTTGAAGATGGGGATGTGAAACTGCGAGAAAAATTTTGAGAGCGCAGGACGGCTGCCGAAAGTCCGCGTAAAAACGCCCCCCGGGCCTAAAGTTTCACCGTGCAAAATTCCCGGTGATGTTATTATGAAACTAGAATACATTTCGCAGATTCTGAAACTTACTGCGATAGTTAGACTCTTTTAGTTGCTTGGGAATCGTCGTTTGAAGATGGGCATGTGAAACTGCGAGAAAAATTTTGAGAGCGCAGGACGGCTGCCGAAAGTCCGCGTAAAAACGCCCCCCGGGCCCAAAGTTTCACCGTGCAAAATTTCCGGTGCGGTTATTATGAAACTAGAATATATTCCGCAGATTCTGAAACTTACTGCGATAGTTAGACTCTTTTAGTTGCTTGGGAATCGTCGTTTGAAGATGGGCATGTGAAACTGCGAGAAAAATTTTGAGAGCGCAGGACGGCTGCCGAAAGTCCGCGTAAAAACGCCCCCCGGGCCCAAAGTTTCACCGTGCAAAATTTCCGGTGCGGTTATTATGAAACTAGAATACATTTCGCAGATTCTGAAAGTTATTGCGATAGTTAGACTCTTTTAGTTGCTTGGGAATCGTCGTTTGAAGATGGGCATGTGAAACTGCGAGAAAAATTTTGAGAGCGCAGGACGGCTGCCGAAAGTCCGCGTAAAAACGCCCCCCGGGCCTAAAGTTTCACCGTGCAAAATTCCCGGTGATGTTATTATGAAACTAGAATACATTTCGCAGATTCTGAAACTTACTGCGATAGTTAGACTCTTTTAGTTGCTTGGGAATCGTCGTTTGAAGATGGGCATGTGAAACTGCGAGAAAAATTTTGAGAGCGCAGGACGGCTGCCGAAAGTCCGCGTAAAAACGCCCCCCGGGCCCAAAGTTTCACCGTGCAAAATTTCCGGTGCGGTTATTATGAAACTAGAATATATTCCGCAGATTCTGAAACTTACTGCGATAGTTAGACTCTTTTAGTTGCTTGGGAATCGTCGTTTGAAGATGGGCATGTGAAACTGCGAAAAAAATTTTGAGAGCGCAGGACGGCTGCCGAAAGTCCGCGTAAAAACGCCCCCCGGGCCCAAAGTTTCACCGTGCAAAATTTCCGGTGCGGTTATTATGAAACTAGAATATATTCCGCAGATTCTGAAACTTACTGAGATAGTTAGACTCTTTTAGTTGCTTGGGAATCGTCGTTTGAAGATGGGCATGTGAAACTGCGAGAAAAATTTTGAGAGCGCAGGACGGCTGCCGAAAGTCTGCGTAAAAACGCCCCCCGGGCCTAAAGTTTCACCGTGCAAAATTCCCGGTGATGTTATTATGAAACTAGAATACATTTCGCAGATTCTGAAAGTTATTGCGATAGTTAGACTCTTTTAGTTGCTTGGGAATCGTCGTTTGAAGATGGGCATGTGAAACTGCGAGAAAAATTTTGAGAGCGCAGGACGGCTGCCGAAAGTCCGCGTAAAAACGCCCCCCGGGCCTAAAGTTTCACCGTGCAAAATTCCCGGTGATGTTATTATGAAACTAGAATACATTTCGCACATTCTGAAACTTACTGCGATAGTTAGACTCTTTTAGTTGCTTGGGAATCGTCGTTTGAAGATGGGCATGTGAAACTGCGAGAAAAATTTTGAGAGCGCAGGACGGCTGCCGAAAGTCCGCGTAAAAACGCCCCCCGGGCCCAAAGTTTCACCGTGCAAAATTTCCGGTGCGGTTATTATGAAACTAGAATATATTCCGCAGATTCTGAAACTTACTGCGATAGTTAGACTCTTTTAGTTGCTTGGGAATCGTCGTTTGAAGATGGGCATGTGAAACTGCGAGAAAAATTTTGAGAGCGCAGGACAGCTGCCGAAAGTCCGCGTAAAAACGCCCCCCGGGCCCAAAGTTTCACCGTGCAAAATTTCCGGTGCGGTTATTATGAAACTAGAATACATTTCGCAGATTCTGAAAGTTATTGCGATAGTTAGACTCTTTTAGTTGCTTGGGAATCGTCGTTTGAAGATGGGCATGTGAAACTGCGAGAAAAATTTTGAGAGCGCAGGACGGCTGCCGAAAGTCCGCGTAAAAACGCCCCCCGGGCCTAAATTTTCACCGTGCAAAATTCCCGGTGATGTTATTATGAAACTAGAATACATTTCGCAGATTCTGAAACTTACTGCGATAGTTAGACTCTTTTAGTTGCTTGGGAATCGTCGTTTGAAGATGGGCATGTGAAACTGCGAGAAAAATTTTGAGAGCGCAGGACAGCTGCCGAAAGTCCGCGTAAAAACGCCCCCCGGGCCCAAAGTTTCACCGTGCAAAATTTCCGGTGCGGTTATTATGAAACTAGAATATATTCCGCAGATTCTGAAACTTACTGCGATAGTTAGACTCTTTTAGTTGCTTGGGAATCGTCGTTTGAAGATGGGCATGTGAAACTGCGAAAAAAATTTTGAGAGCGCAGGACGGCTGCCGAAAGTCCGCGTAAAAACGCCCCCCGGGCCCAAAGTTTCACCGTGCAAAATTTCCGGTGCGGTTATTATGAAACTAGAATACATTTCGCAGATTCTGAAAGTTATTGCGATAGTTAGACTCTTTTAGTTGCTTGGGAATCGTCGTTTGAAGATGGGCATGTGAAACTGCGAGAAAAATTTTGAGAGCGCAGGACGGCTGCCGAAAGTCCGCGTAAAAACGCCCCCCGGGCCTAAAGTTTCACCGTGCAAAATTCCCGGTGATGTTATTATGAAACTAGAATACATTTCGCAGATTCTGAAACTTACTGCGATAGTTAGACTCTTTTAGTTGCTTGGGAATCGTCGTTTGAAGATGGGCATGTGAAACTGCGAGAAAAATTTTGAGAGCGCAGGACGGCTGCCGAAAGTCCGCGTAAAAACGCCCCCCGGGCCCAAAGTTTCACCGTGCAAAATTTCCGGTGCGGTTATTATGAAACTAGAATATATTCCGCAGATTCTGAAACTTACTGCGATAGTTAGACTCTTTTAGTTGCTTGGGAATCGTCGTTTGAAGATGGGCATGTGAAACTGCGAGAAAAATTTTGAGAGCGCAGGACGGCTGCCGAAAGTCCGCGTAAAAACGCCCCCCGGGCCCAAAGTTTCACCGTGCAAAATTTCAGGTGCGGTTATTATGAAACTAGAATACATTTCGCAGATTCTGAAAGTTATTGCGATAGTTAGACTCTTTTAGTTGCTTGGGAATCGTCGTTTGAAGATGGGCATGTGAAACTGCGAGAAAAATTTTGAGAGCGCAGGACGGCTGCCGAAAGTCCGCGTAAAAACGCCCCCCGGGCCTAAAGTTTCACCGTGCAAAATTCCCGGTGATGTTATTATGAAACTAGAATACATTTCGCAGATTCTGAAACTTACTGCGATAGTTAGACTCTTTTAGTTGCTTGGGAATCGTCGTTTGAAGATGGGCATGTGAAACTGCGAGAAAAATTTTGAGAGCGCAGGACGGCTGCCGAAAGTCCGCGTAAAAACGCCCCCCGGGCCCAAAGTTTCACCGTGCAAAATTTCCGGTGCGGTTATTATGAAACTAGAATATATTCCGCAGATTCTGAAACTTACTGCGATAGTTAGACTCTTTTAGTTGCTTGGGAATCGTCGTTTGAAGATGGGCATGTGAAACTGCGAAAAAAATTTTGAGAGCGCAGGACGGCTGCCGAAAGTCCGCGTAAAAACGCCCCCCGGGCCCAAAGTTTCACCGTGCAAAATTTCCGGTGCGGTTATTATGAAACTAGAATACATTTCGCAGATTCTGAAAGTTATTGCGATAGTTAGACTCTTTTAGTTGCTTGGGAATCGTCGTTTGAAGATGGGCATGTGAAACTGCGAGAAAAATTTTGAGAGCGCAGGACGGCTGCCGAAAGTCCGCGTAAAAACGCCCCCCGGGCCTAAAGTTTCACCGTGCAAAATTCCCGGTGATGTTATTATGAAACTAGAATACATTTCGCAGATTCTGAAACTTACTGCGATAGTTAGACTCTTTTAGTTGCTTGGGAATCGTCGTTTGAAGATGGGCATGTGAAACTGCGAGAAAAATTTTGAGAGCGCAGGACGGCTGCCGAAAGTCCGCGTAAAAACGCCCCCCGGGCCCAAAGTTTCACCGTGCAAAATTTCCGGTGCGGTTATTATGAAACTAGAATATATTCCGCAGATTCTGAAACTTACTGCGATAGTTAGACTCTTTTAGTTGCTTGGGAATCGTCGTTTGAAGATGGGCATGTGAAACTGCGAGAAAAATTTTGAGAGCGCAGGACGGCTGCCGAAAGTCCGCGTAAAAACGCCCCCCGGGCCCAAAGTTTCACCGTGCAAAATTTCCGGTGCGGTTATTATGAAACTAGAATACATTTCGCAGATTCTGAAAGTTATTGCGATAGTTAGACTCTTTTAGTTGCTTGGGAATCGTCGTTTGAAGATGGGCATGTGAAACTGCGAGAAAAATTTTGAGAGCGCAGGACGGCTGCCGAAAGTCCGCGTAAAAACGCCCCCCGGGCCTAAAGTTTCACCGTGCAAAATTCCCGGTGATGTTATTATGAAACTAGAATACATTTCGCAGATTCTGAAACTTACTGCGATAGATAGACTCTTTTAGTTGCTTGGGAATCGTCGTTTGAAGATGGGCATGTGAAACTGCGAGAAAAATTTTGAGAGCGCAGGACGGCTGCCGAAAGTCCGCGTAAAAACGCCCCCCGGGCCCAAAGTTTCACCGTGCAAAATTTCCGGTGCGGTTATTATGAAACTAGAATATATTCCGCAGATTCTGAAACTTACTGCGATAGTTAGACTCTTTTAGTTGCTTGGGAATCGTCGTTTGAAGATGGGCATGTGAAACTGCGAAAAAAATTTTGAGAGCGCAGGACGGCTGCCGAAAGTCCGCGTAAAAACGCCCCCCGGGCCCAAAGTTTCACCGTGCAAAATTTCCGGTGCGGTTATTATGAAACTAGAATATATTCCGCAGATTCTGAAACTTACTGCGATAGTTAGACTCTTTTAGTTGCTTGGGAATCGTCGTTTGAAGATGGGCATGTGAAACTGCGAGAAAAATTTTGAGAGCGCAGGACGGCTGCCGAAAGTCTGCGTAAAAACGCCCCCCGGGCCTAAAGTTTCACCGTGCAAAATTCCCGGTGATGTTATTATGAAACTAGAATACATTTCGCAGATTCTGAAAGTTATTGCGATAGTTAGACTCTTTTAGTTGCTTGGGAATCGTCGTTTGAAGATGGGCATGTGAAACTGCGAGAAAAATTTTGAGAGCGCAGGACGGCTGCCGAAAGTCCGCGTAAAAACGCCCCCCGGGCCTAAAGTTTCACCGTGCAAAATTCCCGGTGATGTTATTATGAAACTAGAATACATTTCGCAGATTCTGAAACTTACTGCGATAGTTAGACTCTTTTAGTTGCTTGGGAATCGTCGTTTGAAGATGGGCATGTGAAACTGCGAGAAAAATTTTGAGAGCGCAGGACGGCTGCCGAAAGTCCGCGTAAAAACGCCCCCCGGGCCCAAAGTTTCACCGTGCAAAATTTCCGGTGCGGTTATTATGAAACTAGAATACATTTCGCAGATTCTGAAAGTTATTGCGATAGTTAGACTCTTTTAGTTGCTTGGGAATCGTCGTTTGAAGATGGGCATGTGAAACTGCGAGAAAAATTTTGAGAGCGCAGGACGGCTGCCGAAAGTCCGCGTAAAAACGCCCCCCGGGCCCAAAGTTTCACCGTGCAAAATTTCCGGTGCGGTTATTATGAAACTAGAATATATTCCGCAGATTCTGAAACTTACTGCGATAGTTAGACTCTTTTAGTTGCTTGGGAATCGTCGTTTGAAGATGGGCATGTGAAACTGCGAAAAAAATTTTGAGAGCGCAGGACGGCTGCCGAAAGTCCGCGTAAAAACGCCCCCCGGGCCCAAAGTTTCACCGTGCAAAATTTCCGGTGCGGTTATTATGAAACTAGAATACATTTCGCAGATTCTGAAAGTTATTGCGATAGTTAGACTCTTTTAGTTGCTTGGGAATCGTCGTTTGAAGATGGGCATGTGAAACTGCGAGAAAAATTTTGAGAGCGCAGGACGGCTGCCGAAAGTCCGCGTAAAAACGCCCCCCGGGCCTAAAGTTTCACCGTGCAAAATTCCCGGTGATGTTATTATGAAACTAGAATACATTTCGCAGATTCTGAAACTTACTGCGATAGTTAGACTCTTTTAGTTGCTTGGGAATCGTCGTTTGAAGATGGGCATGTGAAACTGCGAGAAAAATTTTGAGAGCGCAGGACGGCTGCCGAAAGTACGCGTAAAAACGCCCCCCGGGCCCAAAGTTTCACCGTGCAAAATTTCCGGTGCGGTTATTATGAAACTAGAATATATTCCGCAGATTCTGAAACTTACTGCGATAGTTAGACTCTTTTAGTTGCTTGGGAATCGTCGTTTGAAGATGGGCATGTGAAACTGCGAGAAAAATTTTGAGAGCGCAGGACGGCTGCCGAAAGTCCGCGTAAAAACGCCCCCCGGGCCCAAAGTTTCACCGTGCAAAATTTCCGGTGCGGTTATTATGAAACTAGAATACATTTCGCAGATTCTGAAAGTTATTGCGATAGTTAGACTCTTTTAGTTGCTTGGGAATCGTCGTTTGAAGATGGGCATGTGAAACTGCGAGAAAAATTTTGAGAGCGCAGGACGGCTGCCGAAAGTCCGCGTAAAAACGCCCCCCGGGCCTAAAGTTTCACCGTGCAAAATTCCCGGTGATGTTATTATGAAACTAGAATACATTTCGCAGATTCTGAAACTTACTGCGATAGTTAGACTCTTTTAGTTGCTTGGGAATCGTCGTTTGAAGATGGGCATGTGAAACTGCGAGAAAAATTTTGAGAGCGCAGGACGGCTGCCGAAAGTCCGCGTAAAAACGCCCCCCGGGCCCAAAGTTTCACCGTGCAAAATTTCCGGTGCGGTTATTATGAAACTAGAATATATTCCGCAGATTCTGAAACTTACTGCGATAGTTAGACTCTTTTAGTTGCTTGGGAATCGTCGTTTGAAGATGGGCATGTGAAACTGCGAAAAAAATTTTGAGAGCGCAGGACGGCTGCCGAAAGTCCGCGTAAAAACGCCCCCCGGGCCCAAAGTTTCACCGTGCAAAATTTCCGGTGCGGTTATTATGAAACTAGAATATATTCCGCAGATTCTGAAACTTACTGCGATAGTTAGACTCTTTTAGTTGCTTGGGAATCGTCGTTTGAAGATGGGCATGTGAAACTGCGAGAAAAATTTTGAGAGCGCAGGACGGCTGCCGAAAGTCTGCGTAAAAACGCCCCCCGGGCCTAAAGTTTCACCGTGCAAAATTCCCGGTGATGTTATTATGAAACTAGAATACATTTCGCAGATTCTGAAAGTTATTGCGATAGTTAGACTCTTTTAGTTGCTTGGGAATCGTCGTTTGAAGATGGGCATGTGAAACTGCGAGAAAAATTTTGAGAGCGCAGGACGGCTGCCGAAAGTCCGCGTAAAAACGCCCCCCGGGCCTAAAGTTTCACCGTGCAAAATTCCCGGTGATGTTATTATGAAACTAGAATACATTTCGCAGATTCTGAAACTTACTGCGATAGTTAGACTCTTTTAGTTGCTTGGGAATCGTCGTTTGAAGATGGGCATGTGAAACTGCGAGAAAAATTTTGAGAGCGCAGGACGGCTGCCGAAAGTCCGCGTAAAAACGCCCCCCGGGCCCAAAGTTTCACCGTGCAAAATTTCCGGTGCGGTTATTATGAAACTAGAATACATTTCGCAGATTCTGAAAGTTATTGCGATAGTTAGACTCTTTTAGTTGATTGGGAATCGTCGTTTGAAGATGGGCATGTGAAACTGCGAGAAAAATTTTGAGAGCGCAGGACGGCTGCCGAAAGTCCGCGTAAAAACGCCCCCCG
Source organism: Salticus scenicus (assembly GCA_963930645.1). Taxonomy (NCBI): domain Eukaryota; kingdom Metazoa; phylum Arthropoda; class Arachnida; order Araneae; family Salticidae; genus Salticus; species Salticus scenicus. The sequence continues at coordinate 91,668 of CAWVNO010002261.1, read as the reverse complement.
GGCCTAAAGTTTCACCGTGCAAAATTCCCGGTGATGTTATTATGAAACTAGAATACATTTCGCAGATTCTGAAACTTACTGCGATAGTTAGACTCTTTTAGTTGCTTGGGAATCGTCGTTTGAAGATGGGCATGTGAAACTGCGAGAAAAATTTTGAGAGCGCAGGACGGCTGCCGAAAGTCCGCGTAAAAACGCCCCCCGGGCCCAAAGTTTCACCGTGCAAAATTTCCGGTGCGGTTATTATGAAACTAGAATATATTCCGCAGATTCTGAAACTTACTGCGATAGTTAGACTCTTTTAGTTGCTTGGGAATCGTCGTTTGAAGATGGGCATGTGAAACTGCGAAAAAAATTTTGAGAGCGCAGGACGGCTGCCGAAAGTCCGCGTAAAAACGCCCCCCGGGCCCAAAGTTTCACCGTGCAAAATTTCCGGTGCGGTTATTATGAAACTAGAATACATTTCGCAGATTCTGAAAGTTATTGCGATAGTTAGACTCTTTTAGTTGCTTGGGAATCGTCGTTTGAAGATGGGCATGTGAAACTGCGAGAAAAATTTTGAGAGCGCAGGACGGCTGCCGAAAGTCCGCGTAAAAACGCCCCCCGGGCCTAAAGTTTCACCGTGCAAAATTCCCGGTGATGTTATTATGAAACTAGAATACATTTCGCAGATTCTGAAACTTACTGCGATAGTTAGACTCTTTTAGTTGCTTGGGAATCGTCGTTTGAAGATGGGCATGTGAAACTGCGAGAAAAATTTTGAGAGCGCAGGACGGCTGCCGAAAGTCCGCGTAAAAACGCCCCCCGGGCCCAAAGTTTCACCGTGCAAAATTTCCGGTGCGGTTATTATGAAACTAGAATATATTCCGCAGATTCTGAAACTTACTGCGATAGTTAGACTCTTTTAGTTGCTTGGGAATCGTCGTTTGAAGATGGGCATGTGAAACTGCGAGAAAAATTTTGAGAGCGCAGGACGGCTGCCGAAAGTCCGCGTAAAAACGCCCCCCGGGCCCAAAGTTTCACCGTGCAAAATTTCCGGTGCGGTTATTATGAAACTAGAATACATTTCGCAGATTCTGAAAGTTATTGCGATAGTTAGACTCTTTTAGTTGCTTGGGAATCGTCGTTTGAAGATGGGCATGTGAAACTGCGAGAAAAATTTTGAGAGCGCAGGACGGCTGCCGAAAGTCCGCGTAAAAACGCCCCCCGGGCCTAAAGTTTCACCGTGCAAAATTCCCGGTGATGTTATTATGAAACTAGAATACATTTCGCAGATTCTGAAACTTACTGCGATAGTTAGACTCTTTTAGTTGCTTGGGAATCGTCGTTTGAAGATGGGCATGTGAAACTGCGAGAAAAATTTTGAGAGCGCAGGACGGCTGCCGAAAGTCCGCGTAAAAACGCCCCCCGGGCCCAAAGTTTCACCGTGCAAAATTTCCGGTGCGGTTATTATGAAACTAGAATATATTCCGCAGATTCTGAAACTTACTGCGATAGTTAGACTCTTTTAGTTGCTTGGGAATCGTCGTTTGAAGATGGGCATGTGAAACTGCGAAAAAAATTTTGAGAGCGCAGGACGGCTGCCGAAAGTCCGCGTAAAAACGCCCCCCGGGCCCAAAGTTTCACCGTGCAAAATTTCCGGTGCGGTTATTATGAAACTAGAATACATTTCGCAGATTCTGAAATTTATTGCGATAGTTAGACTCTTTTAGTTGCTTGGGAATCGTCGTTTGAAGATGGGCATGTGAAACTGCGAGAAAAATTTTGAGAGCGCAGGACGGCTGCCGAAAGTCCGCGTAAAAACGCCCCCCGGGCCTAAAGTTTCACCGTGCAAAATTCCCGGTGATGTTATTATGAAACTAGAATACATTTCGCAGATTCTGAAACTTACTGCGATAGTTAGACTCTTTTAGTTGCTTGGGAATCGTCGTTTGAAGATGGGCATGTGAAACTGCGAGAAAAATTTTGAGAGCGCAGGACGGCTGCCGAAAGTCCGCGTAAAAACGCCCCCCGGGCCCAAAGTTTCACCGTGCAAAATTTCCGGTGCGGTTATTATGAAACTAGAATATATTCCGCAGATTCTGAAACTTACTGCGATAGTTAGACTCTTTTAGTTGCTTGGGAATCGTCGTTTGAAGATGGGCATGTGAAACTGCGAGAAAAATTTTGAGAGCGCAGGACGGCTGCCGAAAGTCCGCGTAAAAAAGCCCCCCGGGCCCAAAGTTTCACCGTGCAAAATTTCCGGTGCGGTTATTATGAAACTAGAATACATTTCGCAGATTCTGAAAGTTATTGCGATAGTTAGACTCTTTTAGTTGCTTGGGAATCGTCGTTTGAAGATGGGCATGTGAAACTGCGAGAAAAATTTTGAGAGCGCAGGACGGCTGCCGAAAGTCCGCGTAAAAACGCCCCCCGGGCCTAAAGTTTCACCGTGCAAAATTCCCGGTGATGTTATTATGAAACTAGAATACATTTCGCAGATTCTGAAACTTACTGCGATAGTTAGACTCTTTTAGTTGCTTGGGAATCGTCGTTTGAAGATGGGCATGTGAAACTGCGAGAAAAATTTTGAGAGCGCAGGACGGCTGCCGAAAGTCCGCGTAAAAACGCCCCCCGGGCCCAAAGTTTCACCGTGCAAAATTTCCGGTGCGGTTATTATGAAACTAGAATATATTCCGCAGATTCTGAAACTTACTGCGATAGTTAGACTCTTTTAGTTGCTTGGGAATCGTCGTTTGAAGATGGGCATGTGAAACTGCGAAAAAAATTTTGAGAGCGCAGGACGGCTGCCGAAAGTCCGCGTAAAAACGCCCCCCGGGCCCAAAGTTTCACCGTGCAAAATTTCCGGTGCGGTTATTATGAAACTAGAATACATTTCGCAGATTCTGAAAGTTATTGCGATAGTTAGACTCTTTTAGTTGCTTGGGAATCGTCGTTTGAAGATGGGCATGTGAAACTGCGAGAAAAATTTTGAGAGCGCAGGACGGCTGCCGAAAGTCCGCGTAAAAACGCCCCCCGGGCCTAAAGTTTCACCGTGCAAAATTCCCGGTGATGTTATTATGAAACTAGAATACATTTCGCAGATTCTGAAACTTACTGCGATAGTTAGACTCTTTTAGTTGCTTGGGAATCGTCGTTTGAAGATGGGCATGTGAAACTGCGAGAAAAATTTTGAGAGCGCAGGACGGCTGCCGAAAGTCCGCGTAAAAACGCCCCCCGGGCCCAAAGTTTCACCGTGCAAAATTTCCGGTGCGGTTATTATGAAACTAGAATACATTTCGCAGATTCTGAAAGTTATTGCGATAGTTAGACTCTTTTAGTTGCTTGGGAATCGTCGTTTGAAGATGGGCATGTGAAACTGCGAGAAAAATTTTGAGAGCGCAGGACGGCTGCCGAAAGTCCGCGTAAAAACGCCCCCCGGCCTAAAGTTTCACCGTGCAAAATTCCCGGTGATGTTATTATGAAACTAGAATACATTTCGCAGATTCTGAAACTTACTGCGATAGTTAGACTCTTTTAGTTGCTTGGGAATCGTCGTTTGAAGATGGGCATGTGAAACTGCGAGAAAAATTTTGAGAGCGCAGGACGGCTGCCGAAAGTCCGCGTAAAAACGCCCCCCGGGCCCAAAGTTTCACCGTGCAAAATTTCCGGTGCGGTTATTATGAAACTAGAATATATTCCGCAGATTCTGAAACTTACTGCGATAGTTAGACTCTTTTAGTTGCTTGGGAATCGTCGTTTGAAGATGGGCATGTGAAACTGCGAAAAAAATTTTGAGAGCGCAGGACGGCTGCCGAAAGTCCGCGTAAAAACGCCCCCCGGGCCCAAAGTTTCACCGTGCAAAATTTCCGGTGCGGTTATTATGAAACTAGAATATATTCCGCAGATTCTGAAACTTACTGCGATAGTTAGACTCTTTTAGTTGCTTGGGAATCGTCGTTTGAAAATGGGCATGTGAAACTGCGAGAAAAATTTTGAGAGCGCAGGACGGCTGCCGAAAGTCCGCGTAAAAACGCCCCCCGGGCCCAAAGTTTCACCGTGCAAAATTTCCGGTGCGGTTATTATGAAACTAGAATATATTCCGCAGATTCTGAAACTTACTGCGATAGTTAGACTCTTTTAGTTGCTTGGGAATCGTCGTTTGAAGATGGGCATGTGAAACTGCGAAAAAAATTTTGAGAGCGCAGGACGGCTGCCGAAAGTCCGCGTAAAAACGCCCCCCGGGCCCAAAGTTTCACCGTGCAAAATTTCCGGTGCGGTTATTATGAAACTAGAATACATTTCGCAGATTCTGAAAGTTATTGCGATAGTTAGACTCTTTTAGTTGCTTGGGAATCGTCGTTTGAAGATGGGCATGTGAAACTGCGAGAAAAATTTTGAGAGCGCAGGACGGCTGCCGAAAGTCCGCGTAAAAACGCCCCCCGGGCCTAAAGTTTCACCGTGCAAAATTCCCGGTGATGTTATTATGAAACTAGAATACATTTCGCAGATTCTGAAACTTACTGCGATAGTTAGACTCTTTTAGTTGCTTGGGAATCGTCGTTTGAAGATGGGCATGTGAAACTGCGAGAAAAATTTTGAGAGCGCAGGACGGCTGCCGAAAGTCCGCGTAAAAACGCCCCCCGGGCCCAAAGTTTCACCGTGCAAAATTTCCGGTGCGGTTATTATGAAACTAGAATATATTCCGCAGATTCTGAAACTTACTGCGATAGTTAGACTCTTTTAGTTGCTTGGGAATCGTCGTTTGAAGATGGGCATGTGAAACTGCGAGAAAAATTTTGAGAGCGCAGGACGGCTGCCGAAAGTCCGCGTAAAAACGCCCCCCGGGCCCAAAGTTTCACCGTGCAAAATTTCCGGTGCGGTTATTATGAAACTAGAATACATTTCACAGATTCTGAAAGTTATTGCGATAGTTAGACTCTTTTAGTTGCTTGGGAATCGTCGTTTGAAGATGGGCATGTGAAACTGCGAGAAAAATTTTGAGAGCGCAGGACGGCTGCCGAAAGTCCGCGTAAAACCGCCCCCCGGGCCTAAAGTTTCACCGTGCAAAATTCCCGGTGCGGTTATTATGAAACTAGAATACATTTCGCAGATTCTGAAAGTTATTGCGATAGTTAGACTCTTTTAGTTGCTTGGGAATCGTCGTTTGAAGATGGGCATGTGAAACTGCGAGAAAAATTTTGAGAGCGCAGGACGGCTGCCGAAAGTCCGCGTAAAAACGCCCCCCGGGCCTAAAGTTTCACCGTGCAAAATTCCCGGTGATGTTATTATGAAACTAGAATACATTTCGCAGATTCTGAAACTTACTGCGATAGTTAGACTCTTTTAGTTGCTTGGGAATCGTCGTTTGAAGATGGGCATGTGAAACTGCGAGAAAAATTTTGAGAGCGCAGGACGGCTGCCGAAAGTCCGCGTAAAAACGCCCCCCGGGCCCAAAGTTTCACCGTGCAAAATTTCCGGTGCGGTTATTATGAAACTAGAATATATTCCGCAGATTCTGAAACTTACTGCGATAGTTAGACTCTTTTAGTTGCTTGGGAATCGTCGTTTGAAGATGGGCATGTGAAACTGCGAGAAAAATTTTGAGAGCGCAGGACGGCTGCCGAAAGTCCGCGTAAAAACGCCCCCCGGGCCCAAAGTTTCACCGTGCAAAATTTCCGGTGCGGTTATTATGAAACTAGAATACATTTCGCAGATTCTGAAAGTTATTGCGATAGTTAGACTCTTTTAGTTGCTTGGGAATCGTCGTTTGAAGATGGGCATGTGAAACTGCGAGAAAAATTTTGAGAGCGCAGGACGGCTGCCGAAAGTCCGCGTAAAACCGCCCCCCGGGCCTAAAGTTTCACCGTGCAAAATTCCCGGTGATGTTATTATGAAACTAGAATACATTTCGCAGATTCTGAAACTTACTGCGATAGTTAGACTCTTTTAGTTGCTTGGGAATCGTCGTTTGAAGATGGGCATGTGAAACTGCGAGAAAAATTTTGAGAGCGCAGGACGGCTGCCGAAAGTCCGCGTAAAAACGCCCCCCGGGCCCAAAGTTTCACCGTGCAAAATTTCCGGTGCGGTTATTATGAAACTAGAATATATTCCGCAGATTCTGAAACTTACTGCGATAGTTAGACTCTTTTAGTTGCTTGGGAATCGTCGTTTGAAGATGGGCATGTGAAACTGCGAAAAAAATTTTGAGAGCGCAGGACGGCTGCCGAAAGTCCGCGTAAAAACGCCCCCCGGGCCCAAAGTTTCACCGTGCAAAATTTCCGGTGCGGTTATTATGAAACTAGAATACATTTCGCAGATTCTGAAAGTTATTGCGATAGTTAGACTCTTTTAGTTGCTTGGGAATCGTCGTTTGAAGATGGGCATGTGAAACTGCGAGAAAAATTTTGAGAGCGCAGGACGGCTGCCGAAAGTCCGCGTAAAAACGCCCCCCGGGCCTAAAGTTTCACCGTGCAAAATTCCCGGTGATGTTATTATGAAACTAGAATACATTTCGCAGATTCTGAAACTTACTGCGATAGTTAGACTCTTTTAGTTGCTTGGGAATCGTCGTTTGAAGATGGGCATGTGAAACTGCGAGAAAAATTTTGAGAGCGCAGGACGGCTGCCGAAAGTCCGCGTAAAAACGCCCCCCGGGCCCAAAGTTTCACCGTGCAAAATTTCCGGTGCGGTTATTATGAAACTAGAATATATTCCGCAGATTCTGAAACTTACTGCGATAGTTAGACTCTTTTAGTTGCTTGGGAAACGTCGTTTGAAGATGGGCATGTGAAACTGCGAGAAAAATTTTGAGAGCGCAGGACGGCTGCCGAAAGTCCGCGTAAAAACGCCCCCCGGGCCCAAAGTTTCACCGTGCAAAATTTCCGGTGCGGTTATTATGAAACTAGAATATATTCCGCAGATTCTGAAACTTACTGCGATAGTTAGACTCTTTTAGTTGCTTGGGAATCGTCGTTTGAAGATGGGCATGTGAAACTGCGAAAAAAATTTTGAGAGCGCAGGACGGCTGCCGAAAGTCCGCGTAAAAACGCCCCCCGGGCCCAAAGTTTCACCGTGCAAAATTTCCGGTGCGGTTATTATGAAACTAGAATACATTTCGCAGATTCTGAAAGTTATTGCGATAGTTAGACTCTTTTAGTTGCTTGGGAATCGTCGTTTGAAGATGGGCATGTGAAACTGCGAGAAAAATTTTGAGAGCGCAGGACGGCTGCCGAAAGTCCGCGTAAAAACGCCCCCCGGGCCTAAAGTTTCACCGTGCAAAATTCCCGGTGATGTTATTATGAAACTAGAATACATTTCGCAGATTCTGAAACTTACTGCGATAGTTAGACTCTTTTAGTTGCTTGGGAATCGTCGTTTGAAGATGGGCATGTGAAACTGCGAGAAAAATTTTGAGAGCGCAGGACGGCTGCCGAAAGTCCGCGTAAAAACGCCCCCCGGGCCCAAAGTTTCACCGTGCAAAATTTCCGGTGCGGTTATTATGAAACTAGAATATATTCCGCAGATTCTGAAACTTACTGCGATAGTTAGACTCTTTTAGTTGCTTGGGAATCGTCGTTTGAAGATGGGCATGTGAAACTGCGAGAAAAATTTTGAGAGCGCAGGACGGCTGCCGAAAGTCCGCGTAAAAACGCCCCCCGGGCCCAAAGTTTCACCGTGCAAAATTTCCGGTGCGGTTATTATGAAACTAGAATACATTTCGCAGATTCTGAAAGTTATTGCGATAGTTAGACTCTTTTAGTTGCTTGGGAATCGTCGTTTGAAGATGGGCATGTGAAACTGCGAGAAAAATTTTGAGAGCGCAGGACGGCTGCCGAAAGTCCGCGTAAAAACGCCCCCCGGGCCTAAAGTTTCACCGTGCAAAATTCCCGGTGATGTTATTATGAAACTAGAATACATTTCGCAGATTCTGAAACTTACTGCGATAGTTAGACTCTTTTAGTTGCTTGGGAATCGTCGTTTGAAGATGGGCATGTGAAACTGCGAGAAAAATTTTGAGAGCGCAGGACGGCTGCCGAAAGTCCGCGTAAAAACGCCCCCCGGGCCCAAAGTTTCACCGTGCAAAATTTCCGGTGCGGTTATTATGAAACTAGAATATATTCCGCAGATTCTGAAACTTACTGCGATAGTTAGACTCTTTTAGTTGCTTGGGAATCGTCGTTTGAAGATGGGCATGTGAAACTGCGAAAAAAATTTTGAGAGCGCAGGACGGCTGCCGAAAGTCCGCGTAAAAACGCCCCCCGGGCCCAAAGTTTCACCGTGCAAAATTTCCGGTGCGGTTATTATGAAACTAGAATACATTTCGCAGATTCTGAAAGTTATTGCGATAGTTAGACTCTTTTAGTTGCTTGGGAATCGTCGTTTGAAGATGGGCATGTGAAACTGCGAGAAAAATTTTGAGAGCGCAGGACGGCTGCCGAAAGTCCGCGTAAAAACGCCCCCCGGGCCTAAAGTTTCACCGTGCAAAATTCCCGGTGATGTTATTATGAAACTAGAATACATTTCGCAGATTCTGAAACTTACTGCGATAGTTAGACTCTTTTAGTTGCTTGGGAATCGTCGTTTGAAGATGGGCATGTGAAACTGCGAGAAAAATTTTGAGAGCGCAGGACGGCTGCCGAAAGTCCGCGTAAAAACGCCCCCCGGGCCCAAAGTTTCACCGTGCAAAATTTCCGGTGCGGTTATTATGAAACTAGAATACATTTCGCAGATTCTGAAACTTACTGCGATAGTTAGACTCTTTTAGTTGCTTGGGAATCGTCGTTTGAAGATGGGCATGTGAAACTGCGAGAAAAATTTTGAGAGCGCAGGACGGCTGCCGAAAGTCCGCGTAAAAACGCCCCCCGGGCCCAAAGTTTCACCGTGCAAAATTTCCGGTGCGGTTATTATGAAACTAGAATATATTCCGCAGATTCTGAAACTTACTGCGATAGTTAGACTCTTTTAGTTGCTTGGGAATCGTCGTTTGAAGATGGGCATGTGAAACTGCGAGAAAAATTTTGAGAGCGCAGGACGGCTGCCGAAAGTCCGCGTAAAAACGCCCCCCGGGCCCAAAGTTTCACCGTGCAAAATTTCCGGTGCGGTTATTATGAAACTAGAATACATTTCGCAGATTCTGAAAGTTATTGCGATAGTTAGACTCTTTTAGTTGCTTGGGAATCGTCGTTTGAAGATGGGCATGTGAAACTGCGAGAAAAATTTTGAGAGCGCAGGACGGCTGCCGAAAGTCCGCGTAAAAACGCCCCCCGGGCCTAAAGTTTCACCGTGCAAAATTCCCGGTGATGTTATTATGAAACTAGAATACATTTCGCAGATTCTGAAACTTACTGCGATAGATAGACTCTTTTAGTTGCTTGGGAATCGTCGTTTGAAGATGGGCATGTGAAACTGCGAGAAAAATTTTGAGAGCGCAGGACGGCTGCCGAAAGTCCGCGTAAAAACGCCCCCCGGGCCCAAAGTTTCACCGTGCAAAATTTCCGGTGCGGTTATTATGAAACTAGAATATATTCCGCAGATTCTGAAACTTACTGCGATAGTTAGACTCTTTTAGTTGCTTGGGAATCGTCGTTTGAAGATGGGCATGTGAAACTGCGAAAAAAATTTTGAGAGCGCAGGACGGCTGCCGAAAGTCCGCGTAAAAACGCCCCCCGGGCCCAAAGTTTCACCGTGCAAAATTTCCGGTGCGGTTATTATGAAACTAGAATACATTTCGCAGATTCTGAAAGTTATTGCGATAGTTAGACTCTTTTAGTTGCTTGGGAATCGTCGTTTGAAGATGGGCATGTGAAACTGCGAGAAAAATTTTGAGAGCGCAGGACGGCTGCCGAAACTCCGCGTAAAAACGCCCCCCGGGCCTAAAGTTTCACCGTGCAAAATTCCCGGTGATGTTATTATGAAACTAGAATACATTTCGCAGATTCTGAAACTTACTGCGATAGTTAGACTCTTCTAGTTGCTTGGGAATCGTCGTTTGAAGATGGGCATGTGAAACTGCGAGAAAAATTTTGAGAGCGCAGGACGGCTGCCGAAAGTCCGCGTAAAAACGCCCCCCGGGCCCAAAGTTTCACCGTGCAAAATTTCCGGTGCGGTTATTATGAAACTAGAATATATTCCGCAGATTCTGAAACTTACTGCGATAGTTAGACTCTTTTAGTTGCTTGGGAATCGTCGTTTGAAGATGGGCATGTGAAACTGCGAGAAAAATTTTTAAAGCGCAGGACGGCTGCCGAAAGTCCGCGTAAAAACGCCCCCCGGGCCCAAAGTTTCACCGTGCAAAATTTCCGGTGCGGTTATTATGAAACTAGAATACATTTCGCAGATTCTGAAAGTTATTGCGATAGTTAGACTCTTTTAGTTGCTTGGGAATCGTCGTTTGAAGATGGGCATGTGAAACTGCGAGAAAAATTTTGAGAGCGCAGGACGGCTGCCGAAAGTCCGCGTAAAAACGCCCCCCGGGCCTAAAGTTTCACCGTGCAAAATTCCCGGTGATGTTATTATGAAACTAGAATACATTTCGCAGATTCTGAAACTTACTGCGATAGTTAGACTCTTTTAGTTGCTTGGGAATCGTCGTTTGAAGATGGGCATGTGAAACTGCGAGAAAAATTTTGAGAGCGCAGGACGGCTGCCGAAAGTCCGCGTAAAAACGCCCCCCGGGCCCAAAGTTTCACCGTGCAAAATTTCCGGTGCGGTTATTATGAAACTAGAATATATTCCGCAGATTCTGAAACTTACTGCGATAGTTAGACTCTTTTAGTTGCTTGGGAATCGTCGTTTGAAGATGGGCATGTGAAACTGCGAAAAAAATTTTGAGAGCGCAGGACGGCTGCCGAAAGTCCGCGTAAAAACGCCCCCCGGGCCCAAAGTTTCACCGTGCAAAATTTCCGGTGCGGTTATTATGAAACTAGAATATATTCCGCAGATTCTGAAACTTACTGCGATAGTTAGACTCTTTTAGTTGCTTGGGAATCGTCGTTTGAAGATGGGCATGTGAAACTGCGAGAAAAATTTTGAGAGCGCAGGACGGCTGCCGAAAGTCTGCGTAAAAACGCCCCCCGGGCCTAAAGTTTCACCGTGCAAAATTCCCGGTGATGTTATTATGAAACTAGAATACATTTCGCAGATTCTGAAAGTTATTGCGATAGTTAGACTCTTTTAGTTGCTTGGGAATCGTCGTTTGAAGATGGGCATGTGAAACTGCGAGAAAAATTTTGAGAGCGCAGGACGGCTGCCGAAAGTCCGCGTAAAAACGCCCCCCGGGCCTAAAGTTTCACCGTGCAAAATTCCCGGTGATGTTATTATGAAACTAGAATACATTTCGCAGATTCTGAAACTTACTGCGATAGTTAGACTCTTTTAGTTGCTTGGGAATCGTCGTTTGAAGATGGGCATGTGAAACTGCGAGAAAAATTTTGAGAGCGCAGGACGGCTGCCGAAAGTCCGCGTAAAAACGCCCCCCGGGCCTAAAGTTTCACCGTGCAAAATTCCCGGTGATGTTATTATGAAACTAGAATACATTTCGCAGATTCTGAAAGTTATTGCGATAGTTAGACTCTTTTAGTTGCTTGGGAATCGTCGTTTGAAGATGGGCATGTGAAACTGCGAGAAAAATTTTGAGAGCGCAGGACGGCTGCCGAAAGTCCGCGTAAAAACGCCCCCCGGGCCTAAAGTTTCACCGTGCAAAATTCCCGGTGATGTTATTATGAAACTAGAATACATTTCGCAGATTCTGAAACTTACTGCGATAGTTAGACTCTTTTAGTTGCTTGGGAATCGTCGTTTGAAGATGGGCATGTGAAACTGCGAGAAAAATTTTGAGAGCGCAGGACGGCTGCCGAAAGTCCGCGTAAAAACGCCCCCCGGGCCCAAAGTTTCACCGTGCAAAATTTCCGGTGCGGTTATTATGAAACTAGAATATATTCCGCAGATTCTGAAACTTACTGCGATAGTTAGACTCTTTTAGTTGCTTGGGAATCGTCGTTTGAAGATGGGCATGTGAAACTGCGAAAAAAATTTTGAGAGCGCAGGACGGCTGCCGAAAGTCCGCGTAAAAACGCCCCCCGGGCCCAAAGTTTCACCGTGCAAAATTTCCGGTGCGGTTATTATGAAACTAGAATACATTTCGCAGATTCTGAAAGTTATTGCGATAGTTAGACTCTTTTAGTTGCTTGGGAATCGTCGTTTGAAGATGGGCATGTGAAACTGCGAGAAAAATTTTGAGAGCGCAGGACGGCTGCCGAAAGTCCGCGTAAAAACGCCCCCCGGGCCTAAAGTTTCACCGTGCAAAATTCCCGGTGATGTTATTATGAAACTAGAATACATTTCGCAGATTCTGAAACTTACTGCGATAGTTAGACTCTTTTAGTTGCTTGGGAATCGTCGTTTGAAGATGGGCATGTGAAACTGCGAGAAAAATTTTGAGAGCGCAGGACGGCTGCCGAAAGTCCGCGTAAAAACGCCCCCCGGGCCCAAAGTTTCACCGTGCAAAATTTCCGGTGCGGTTATTATGAAACTAGAATATATTCCGCAGATTCTGAAACTTACTGCGATAGTTAGACTCTTTTAGTTGCTTGGGAATCGTCGTTTGAAGATGGGCATGTGAAACTGCGAGAAAAATTTTGAGAGCGCAGGACGGCTGCCGAAAGTCCGCGTAAAAACGCCCCCCGGGCCCAAAGTTTCACCGTGCAAAATTTCCGGTGCGGTTATTATGAAACTAGAATACATTTCGCAGATTCTGAAAGTTATTGCGATAGTTAGACTCTTTTAGTTGCTTGGGAATCGTCGTTTGAAGATGGGCATGTGAAACTGCGAGAAAAATTTTGAGAGCGCAGGACGGCTGCCGAAAGTCCGCGTAAAAACGCCCCCCGGGCCTAAAGTTTCACCGTGCAAAATTCCCGGTGATGTTATTATGAAACTAGAATACATTTCGCAGATTCTGAAACTTACTGCGATAGTTAGACTCTTTTAGTTGCTTGGGAATCGTCGTTTGAAGATGGGCATGTGAAACTGCGAGAAAAATTTTGAGAGCGCAGGACGGCTGCCGAAAGTCCGCGTAAAAACGCCCCCCGGGCCCAAAGTTTCACCGTGCAAAATTTCCGGTGCGGTTATTATGAAACTAGAATATATTCCGCAGATTCTGAAACTTACTGCGATAGTTAGACTCTTTTAGTTGCTTGGGAATCGTCGTTTGAAGATGGGCATGTGAAACTGCGAAAAAAATTTTGAGAGCGCAGGACGGCTGCCGAAAGTCCGCGTAAAAACGCCCCCCGGGCCTAAAGTTTCACCGTGCAAAATTCCCGGTGATGTTATTATGAAACTAGAATACATTTCGCAGATTCTGAAACTTACTGCGATAGTTAGACTCTTTTAGTTGCTTGGGAATCGTCGTTTGAAGATGGGCATGTGAAACTGCGAGAAAAATTTTGAGAGCGCAGGACGGCTGCCGAAAGTCCGCGTAAAAATGCCCCCCGGGCCCAAAGTTTCACCGTGCAAAATTTCCGGTGCGGTTATTATGAAACTAGAATATATTCCGCAGATTCTGAAACTTACTGCGATAGTTAGACTCTTTTAGTTGCTTGGGAATCGTCGTTTGAAGATGGGCATGTGAAACTGCGAGAAAAATTTTGAGAGCGCAGGACGGCTGCCGAAAGTCCGCGTAAAAACGCCCCCCGGGCCCAAAGTTTCACCGTGCAAAATTTCCGGTGCGGTTATTATGAAACTAGAATATATTCCGCAGATTCTGAAACTTACTGCGATAGTTAGACTCTTTTAGTTGCTTGGGAATCGTCGTTTGAAGATGGGCATGTGAAACTGCGAAAAAAATTTTGAGAGCGCAGGACGGCTGCCGAAAGTCCGCGTAAAAACGCCCCCCGGGCCCAAAGTTTCACCGTGCAAAATTTCCGGTGCGGTTATTATGAAACTAGAATACATTTCGCAGATTCTGAAAGTTATTGCGATAGTTAGACTCTTTTAGTTGCTTGGGAATCGTCGTTTGAAGATGGGCATGTGAAACTGCGAGAAAAATTTTGAGAGCGCAGGACGGCTGCCGAAAGTCCGCGTAAAAACGCCCCCCGGGCCTAAAGTTTCACCGTGCAAAATTCCCGGTGATGTTATTATGAAACTAGAATACATTTCGCAGATTCTGAAACTTACTGCGATAGTTAGACTCTTTTAGTTGCTTGGGAATCGTCGTTTGAAGATGGGCATGTGAAACTGCGAGAAAAATTTTGAGAGCGCAGGACGGCTGCCGAAAGTCCGCGTAAAAACGCCCCCCGGGCCCAAAGTTTCACCGTGCAAAATTTCCGGTGCGGTTATTATGAAACTAGAATATATTCCGCAGATTCTGAAACTTACTGCGATAGTTAGACTCTTTTAGTTGCTTGGGAATCGTCGTTTGAAGATGGGCATGTGAAACTGCGAGAAAAATTTTGAGAGCGCAGGACGGCTGCCGAAAGTCCGCGTAAAAACGCCCCCCGGGCCCAAAGTTTCACCGTGCAAAATTTCCGGTGCGGTTATTATGAAACTAGAATACATTTCGCAGATTCTGAAAGTTATTGCGATAGTTAGACTCTTTTAGTTGCTTGGGAATCGTCGTTTGAAGATGGGCATGTGAAACTGCGAGAAAAATTTTGAGAGCGCAGGACGGCTGCCGAAAGTCCGCGTAAAAACGCCCCCCGGGCCTAAAGTTTCACCGTGCAAAATTCCCGGTGATGTTATTATGAAACTAGAATACATTTCGCAGATTCTGAAACTTACTGCGATAGTTAGACTCTTTTAGTTGCTTGGGAATCGTCGTTTGAAGATGGGCATGTGAAACTGCGAGAAAAATTTTGAGAGCGCAGGACGGCTGCCGAAAGTCCGCGTAAAAACGCCCCCCGGGCCCAAAGTTTCACCGTGCAAAATTTCCGGTGCGGTTATTATGAAACTAGAATATATTCCGCAGATTCTGAAACTTACTGCGATAGTTAGACTCTTTTAGTTGCTTGGGAATCGTCGTTTGAAGATGGGCATGTGAAACTGCGAAAAAAATTTTGAGAGCGCAGGACGGCTGCCGAAAGTCCGCGTAAAAACGCCCCCCGGGCCCAAAGTTTCACCGTGCAAAATTTCCGGTGCGGTTATTATGAAACTAGAATACATTTCGCAGATTCTGAAAGTTATTGCGATAGTTAGACTCTTTTAGTTGCTTGGGAATCGTCGTTTGAAGATGGGCATGTGAAACTGCGAGAAAAATTTTGAGAGCGCAGGACGGCTGCCGAAAGTCCGCGTAAAAACGCCCCCCGGGCCTAAAGTTTCACCGTGCAAAATTCCCGGTGATGTTATTATGAAACTAGAATACATTTCGCAGATTCTGAAACTTACTGCGATAGTTAGACTCTTTTAGTTGCTTGGGAATCGTCGTTTGAAGATGGGCATGTGAAACTGCGAGAAAAATTTTGAGAGCGCAGGACGGCTGCCGAAAGTCCGCGTAAAAACGCCCCCCGGGCCCAAAGTTTCACCGTGCAAAATTTCCGGTGCGGTTATTATGAAACTAGAATATATTCCGCAGATTCTGAAACTTACTGCGATAGTTAGACTCTTTTAGTTGCTTGGGAATCGTCGTTTGAAGATGGGCATGTGAAACTGCGAGAAAAATTTTGAGAGCGCAGGACGGCTGCCGAAAGTCCGCGTAAAAACGCCCCCCGGGCCCAAAGTTTCACCGTGCAAAATTTCCGGTGCGGTTATTATGAAACTAGAATATATTCCGCAGATTCTGAAACTTACTGCGATAGTTAGACTCTTTTAGTTGCTTGGGAATCGTCGTTTGAAGATGGGCATGTGAAACTGCGAAAAAAATTTTGAGAGCGCAGGACGGCTGCCGAAAGTCCGCGTAAAAACGCCCCCCGGGCCCAAAGTTTCACCGTGCAAAATTTCCGGTGCGGTTATTATGAAACTAGAATACATTTCGCAGATTCTGAAAGTTATTGCGATAGTTAGACTCTTTTAGTTGCTTGGGAATCGTCGTTTGAAGATGGGCATGTGAAACTGCGAGAAAAATTTTGAGAGCGCAGGACGGCTGCCGAAAGTCCGCGTAAAAACGCCCCCCGGGCCTAAAGTTTCACCGTGCAAAATTCCCGGTGATGTTATTATGAAACTAGAATACATTTCGCAGATTCTGAAACTTACTGCGATAGTTAGACTCTTTTAGTTGCTTGGGAATCGTCGTTTGAAGATGGGCATGTGAAACTGCGAGAAAAATTTTGAGAGCGCAGGACGGCTGCCGAAAGTCCGCGTAAAAACGCCCCACGGGCCCAAAGTTTCACCGTGCAAAATTTCCGGTGCGGTTATTATGAAACTAGAATATATTCCGCAGATTCTGAAACTTACTGCGATAGTTAGACTCTTTTAGTTGCTTGGGAATCGTCGTTTGAATATGGGCATGTGAAACTGCGAGAAAAATTTTGAGAGCGCAGGACGGCTGCCAAAAGTCCGCGTAAAAACGCCCCCCGGGCCCAAAGTTTCACCGTGCAAAATTTCCGGTGCGGTTATTATGAAACTAGAATACATTTCGTAGATTCTGAAAGTTATTGCGATAGTTAGACTCTTTTAGTTGCTTGGGAATCGTCGTTTGAAGATGGGCATGTGAAACTGCGAGAAAAATTTTGAGAGCGCAGGACGGCTGCCGAAAGTCCGCGTAAAAACGCCCCCCGGGCCTAAAGTTTCACCGTGCAAAATTCCCGGTGATGTTATTATGAAACTAGAATACATTTCGCAGATTCTGAAACTTACTGCGATAGTTAGACTCTTTTAGTTGCTTGGGAATCGTCGTTTGAAGATGGGCATGTGAAACTGCGAGAAAAATTTTGAGAGCGCAGGACGGCTGCCGAAAGTCCGCGTAAAAACGCCCCCCGGGCCCAAAGTTTCACCGTGCAAAATTTCCGGTGCGGTTATTATGAAACTAGAATATATTCCGCAGATTCTGAAACTTACTGCGATAGTTAGACTCTTTTAGTTGCTTGGGAATCGTCGTTTGAAGATGGGCATGTGAAACTGCGAAAAAAATTTTGAGAGCGCAGGACGGCTGCCGAAAGTCCGCGTAAAAACGCCCCCCGGGCCTAAAGTTTCACCGTGCAAAATTCCCGGTGATGTTATTATGAAACTAGAATACATTTCGCAGATTCTGAAACTTACTGCGATAGTTAGACTCTTTTAGTTGCTTGGGAATCGTCGTTTGAAGATGGGCATGTGAAACTGCGAGAAAAATTTTGAGAGCGCAGGACGGCTGCCGAAAGTCCGCGTAAAAACGCCCCCCGGGCCCAAAGTTTCACCGTGCAAAATTTCCGGTGCGGTTATTATGAAACTAGAATATATTCCGCAGATTCTGAAACTTACTGCGATAGTTAGACTCTTTTAGTTGCTTGGGAATCGTCGTTTGAAGATGGGCATGTGAAACTGCGAGAAAAATTTTGAGAGCGCAGGACGGCTGCCGAAAGTCCGCGTAAAAACGCCCCCCGGGCCTAAAGTTTCACCGTGCAAAATTCCCGGTGATGTTATTATGAAACTAGAATACATTTCGCAGATTCTGAAACTTACTGCGATAGTTAGACTCTTTTAGTTGCTTGGGAATCGTCGTTTGAAGATGGGCATGTGAAACTGCGAGAAAAATTTTGAGAGCGCAGGACGGCTGCCGAAAGTCCGCGTAAAAACGCCCCCCGGGCCCAAAGTTTCACCGTGCAAAATTTCCGGTGCGGTTATTATGAAACTAGAATATATTCCGCAGATTCTGAAACTTACTGCGATAGTTAGACTCTTTTAGTTGCTTGGGAATCGTCGTTTGAAGATGGGCATGTGAAACTGCGAGAAAAATTTTGAGAGCGCAGGACGGCTGCCGAAAGTCCGCGTAAAAACGCCCCCCGGGCCCAAAGTTTCACCGTGCAAAATTTCCGGTGCGGTTATTATGAAACTAGAATACATTTCGCAGATTCTGAAAGTTATTGCGATAGTTAGACTCTTTTAGTTGCTTGGGAATCGTCGTTTGAAGATGGGCATGTGAAACTGCGAGAAAAATTTTGAGAGCGCAGGACGGCTGCCGAAAGTCCGCGTAAAAACGCCCCCCGGGCCTAAAGTTTCACCGTGCAAAATTCCCGGTGATGTTATTATGAAACTAGAATACATTTCGCAGATTCTGAAACTTACTGCGATAGTTAGACTCTTTTAGTTGCTTGGGAATCGTCGTTTGAAGATGGGCATGTGAAACTGCGAGAAAAATTTTGAGAGCGCAGGACGGCTGCCGAAAGTCCGCGTAAAAACGCCCCCCGGGCCCAAAGTTTCACCGTGCAAAATTTCCGGTGCGGTTATTATGAAACTAGAATATATTCCGCAGATTCTGAAACTTACTGCGATAGTTAGACTCTTTTAGTTGCTTGGGAATCGTCGTTTGAAGATGGGCATGTGAAACTGCGAAAAAAATTTTGAGAGCGCAGGACGGCTGCCGAAAGTCCGCGTAAAAACGCCCCCCGGGCCCAAAGTTTCACCGTGCAAAATTTCCGGTGCGGTTATTATGAAACTAGAATACATTTCGCAGATTCTGAAAGTTATTGCGATAGTTAGACTCTTTTAGTTGCTTGGGAATCGTCGTTTGAAGATGGGCATGTGAAACTGCGAGAAAAATTTTGAGAGCGCAGGACGGCTGCCGAAAGTCCGCGTAAAAACGCCCCCCGGGCCTAAAGTTTCACCGTGCAAAATTCCCGGTGATGTTATTATGAAACTAGAATACATTTCGCAGATTCTGAAACTTACTGCGATAGTTAGACTCTTTTAGTTGCTTGGGAATCGTCGTTTGAAGATGGGCATGTGAAACTGCGAGAAAAATTTTGAGAGCGCAGGACGGCTGCCGAAAGTCCGCGTAAAAACGCCCCACGGGCCCAAAGTTTCACCGTGCAAAATTTCCGGTGCGGTTATTATGAAACTAGAATATATTCCGCAGATTCTGAAACTTACTGCGATAGTTAGACTCTTTTAGTTGCTTGGGAATCGTCGTTTGAATATGGGCATGTGAAACTGCGAGAAAAATTTTGAGAGCGCAGGACGGCTGCCAAAAGTCCGCGTAAAAACGCCCCCCGGGCCCAAAGTTTCACCGTGCAAAATTTCCGGTGCGGTTATTATGAAACTAGAATACATTTCGTAGATTCTGAAAGTTATTGCGATAGTTAGACTCTTTTAGTTGCTTGGGAATCGTCGTTTGAAGATGGGCATGTGAAACTGCGAGAAAAATTTTGAGAGCGCAGGACGGCTGCCGAAAGTCCGCGTAAAAACGCCCCCCGGGCCTAAAGTTTCACCGTGCAAAATTCCCGGTGATGTTATTATGAAACTAGAATACATTTCGCAGATTCTGAAACTTACTGCGATAGTTAGACTCTTTTAGTTGCTTGGGAATCGTCGTTTGAAGATGGGCATGTGAAACTGCGAGAAAAATTTTGAGAGCGCAGGACGGCTGCCGAAAGTCCGCGTAAAAACGCCCCCCGGGCCCAAAGTTTCACCGTGCAAAATTTCCGGTGCGGTTATTATGAAACTAGAATATATTCCGCAGATTCTGAAACTTACTGCGATAGTTAGACTCTTTTAGTTGCTTGGGAATCGTCGTTTGAAGATGGGCATGTGAAACTGCGAAAAAAATTTTGAGAGCGCAGGACGGCTGCCGAAAGTCCGCGTAAAAACGCCCCCCGGGCCTAAAGTTTCACCGTGCAAAATTCCCGGTGATGTTATTATGAAACTAGAATACATTTCGCAGATTCTGAAACTTACTGCGATAGTTAGACTCTTTTAGTTGCTTGGGAATCGTCGTTTGAAGATGGGCATGTGAAACTGCGAGAAAAATTTTGAGAGCGCAGGACGGCTGCCGAAAGTCCGCGTAAAAACGCCCCCCGGGCCCAAAGTTTCACCGTGCAAAATTTCCGGTGCGGTTATTATGAAACTAGAATATATTCCGCAGATTCTGAAACTTACTGCGATAGTTAGACTCTTTTAGTTGCTTGGGAATCGTCGTTTGAAGATGGGCATGTGAAACTGCGAGAAAAATTTTGAGAGCGCAGGACGGCTGCCGAAAGTCCGCGTAAAAACGCCCCCCGGGCCTAAAGTTTCACCGTGCAAAATTCCCGGTGATGTTATTATGAAACTAGAATACATTTCGCAGATTCTGAAACTTACTGCGATAGTTAGACTCTTTTAGTTGCTTGGGAATCGTCGTTTGAAGATGGGCATGTGAAACTGCGAGAAAAATTTTGAGAGCGCAGGACGGCTGCCGAAAGTCCGCGTAAAAACGCCCCCCGGGCCCAAAGTTTCACCGTGCAAAATTTCCGGTGCGGTTATTATGAAACTAGAATATATTCCGCAGATTCTGAAACTTACTGCGATAGTTAGACTCTTTTAGTTGCTTGGGAATCGTCGTTTGAAGATGGGCATGTGAAACTGCGAGAAAAATTTTGAGAGCGCAGGACGGCTGCCGAAAGTCCGCGTAAAAACGCCCCCCGGGCCCAAAGTTTCACCGTGCAAAATTTCCGGTGCGGTTATTATGAAACTAGAATACATTTCGCAGATTCTGAAAGTTATTGCGATAGTTAGACTCTTTTAGTTGCTTGGGAATCGTCGTTTGAAGATGGGCATGTGAAACTGCGAGAAAAATTTTGAGAGCGCAGGACGGCTGCCGAAAGTCCGCGTAAAAACGCCCCCCGGGCCTAAAGTTTCACCGTGCAAAATTCCCGGTGATGTTATTATGAAACTAGAATACATTTCGCAGATTCTGAAACTTACTGCGATAGTTAGACTCTTTTAGTTGCTTGGGAATCGTCGTTTGAAGATGGGCATGTGAAACTGCGAGAAAAATTTTGAGAGCGCAGGACGGCTGCCGAAAGTCCGCGTAAAAACGCCCCCCGGGCCCAAAGTTTCACCGTGCAAAATTTCCGGTGCGGTTATTATGAAACTAGAATATATTCCGCAGATTCTGAAACTTACTGCGATAGTTAGACTCTTTTAGTTGCTTGGGAATCGTCGTTTGAAGATGGGCATGTGAAACTGCGAAAAAAATTTTGAGAGCGCAGGACGGCTGCCGAAAGTCCGCGTAAAAACGCCCCCCGGGCCCAAAGTTTCACCGTGCAAAATTTCCGGTGCGGTTATTATGAAACTAGAATACATTTCGCAGATTCTGAAAGTTATTGCGATAGTTAGACTCTTTTAGTTGCTTGGGAATCGTCGTTTGAAGATGGGCATGTGAAACTGCGAGAAAAATTTTGAGAGCGCAGGACGGCTGCCGAAAGTCCGCGTAAAAACGCCCCCCGGGCCTAAAGTTTCACCGTGCAAAATTCCCGGTGATGTTATTATGAAACTAGAATACATTTCGCAGATTCTGAAACTTACTGCGATAGTTAGACTCTTTTAGTTGCTTGGGAATCGTCGTTTGAAGATGGGCATGTGAAACTGCGAGAAAAATTTTGAGAGCGCAGGACGGCTGCCGAAAGTCCGCGTAAAAACGCCCCACGGGCCCAAAGTTTCACCGTGCAAAATTTCCGGTGCGGTTATTATGAAACTAGAATATATTCCGCAGATTCTGAAACTTACTGCGATAGTTAGACTCTTTTAGTTGCTTGGGAATCGTCGTTTGAATATGGGCATGTGAAACTGCGAGAAAAATTTTGAGAGCGCAGGACGGCTGCCAAAAGTCCGCGTAAAAACGCCCCCCGGGCCCAAAGTTTCACCGTGCAAAATTTCCGGTGCGGTTATTATGAAACTAGAATACATTTCGTAGATTCTGAAAGTTATTGCGATAGTTAGACTCTTTTAGTTGCTTGGGAATCGTCGTTTGAAGATGGGCATGTGAAACTGCGAGAAAAATTTTGAGAGCGCAGGACGGCTGCCGAAAGTCCGCGTAAAAACGCCCCCCGGGCCTAAAGTTTCACCGTGCAAAATTCCCGGTGATGTTATTATGAAACTAGAATACATTTCGCAGATTCTGAAACTTACTGCGATAGTTAGACTCTTTTAGTTGCTTGGGAATCGTCGTTTGAAGATGGGCATGTGAAACTGCGAGAAAAATTTTGAGAGCGCAGGACGGCTGCCGAAAGTCCGCGTAAAAACGCCCCCCGGGCCCAAAGTTTCACCGTGCAAAATTTCCGGTGCGGTTATTATGAAACTAGAATATATTCCGCAGATTCTGAAACTTACTGCGATAGTTAGACTCTTTTAGTTGCTTGGGAATCGTCGTTTGAAGATGGGCATGTGAAACTGCGAAAAAAATTTTGAGAGCGCAGGACGGCTGCCGAAAGTCCGCGTAAAAACGCCCCCCGGGCCTAAAGTTTCACCGTGCAAAATTCCCGGTGATGTTATTATGAAACTAGAATACATTTCGCAGATTCTGAAACTTACTGCGATAGTTAGACTCTTTTAGTTGCTTGGGAATCGTCGTTTGAAGATGGGCATGTGAAACTGCGAGAAAAATTTTGAGAGCGCAGGACGGCTGCCGAAAGTCCGCGTAAAAACGCCCCCCGGGCCCAAAGTTTCACCGTGCAAAATTTCCGGTGCGGTTATTATGAAACTAGAATATATTCCGCAGATTCTGAAACTTACTGCGATAGTTAGACTCTTTTAGTTGCTTGGGAATCGTCGTTTGAAGATGGGCATGTGAAACTGCGAGAAAAATTTTGAGAGCGCAGGACGGCTGCCGAAAGTCCGCGTAAAAACGCCCCCCGGGCCCAAAGTTTCACCGTGCAAAATTTCCGGTGCGGTTATTATGAAACTAGAATACATTCCGCAGATTCTGAAACTTACTGCGATAGTTAGACTCTTTTAGTTGCTTGGGAATCGTCGTTTGAAGATGGGCATCTGAAACTGCGAAAAAAATTTTGAGAGCGCAGGACGGCTGCCGAAAGTCCGCGTAAAAACGCCCCCCGGGCCCAAAGTTTCACCGTGCAAAATTTCCGGTGCGGTTATTATGAAACTAGAATACATTTCGCAGATTCTGAAAGTTACTGCGATAGTTAGACTCTTTTAGTTGCTTGGGAATCGTCGTTTGAAGATGGGCATGTGAAACTGCGAGAAAAATTTTGAGAGCGCAGGACGGCTGCCGAAAGTCCGCGTAAAAACGCCCCCCGGGCCTAAAGTTTCACCGTGCAAAATTCCCGGTGATGTTATTATGAAACTAGAATACATTTCGCAGATTCTGAAACTTACTGCGATAGTTAGACTCTTTTAGTTGCTTGGGAATCGTCGTTTGAAGATGGGCATGTGAAACTGCGAGAAAAATTTTGAGAGCGCAGGACGGCTGCCGAAAGTCCGCGTAAAAACGCCCCCCGGGCCCAAAGTTTCACCGTGCAAAATTTCCGGTGCGGTTATTATGAAACTAGAATATATTCCGCAGATTCTGAAACTTACTGCGATAGTTAGACTCTTTTAGTTGCTTGGGAATCGTCGTTTGAAGATGGGCATGTGAAACTGCGAAAAAAATTTTGAGAGCGCAGGACGGCTGCCGAAAGTCCGCGTAAAAACGCCCCCCGGGCCCAAAGTTTCACCGTGCAAAATTTCCGGTGCGGTTATTATGAAACTAGAATACATTTCGCAGATTCTGAAAGTTATTGCGATAGTTAGACTCTTTTAGTTGCTTGGGAATCGTCGTTTGAAGATGGGCATGTGAAACTGCGAGAAAAATTTTGAGAGCGCAGGACGGCTGCCGAAAGTCCGCGTAAAAACGCCCCCCGGGCCTAAAGTTTCACCGTGCAAAATTCCCGGTGATGTTATTATGAAACTAGAATACATTTCGCAGATTCTGAAACTTACTGCGATAGTTAGACTCTTTTAGTTGCTTGGGAATCGTCGTTTGAAGATGGGCATGTGAAACTGCGAGAAAAATTTTGAGAGCGCAGGACGGCTGCCGAAAGTCCGCGTAAAAACGCCCCCCGGGCCTAAAGTTTCACCGTGCAAAATTCCCGGTGATGTTATTATGAAACTAGAATACATTTCGCAGATTCTGAAACTTACTGCGATAGTTAGACTCTTTTAGTTGCTTGGGAATCGTCGTTTGAAGATGGGCATGTGAAACTGCGAGAAAAATTTTGAGAGCGCAGGACGGCTGCCGAAAGTCCGCGTAAAAACGCCCCCCGGGCCCAAAGTTTCACCGTGCAAAATTTCCGGTGCGGTTATTATGAAACTAGAATATATTCCGCAGATTCTGAAACTTACTGCGATAGTTAGACTCTTTTAGTTGCTTGGGAATCGTCGTTTGAAGATGGGCATGTGAAACTGCGAAAAAAATTTTGAGAGCGCAGGACGGCTGCCGAAAGTCCGCGTAAAAACGCCCCCCGGGCCCAAAGTTTCACCGTGCAAAATTTCCGGTGCGGTTATTATGAAACTAGAATACATTTCGCAGATTCTGAAAGTTATTGCGATAGTTAGACTCTTTTAGTTGCTTGGGAATCGTCGTTTGAAGATGGGCATGTGAAACTGCGAGAAAAATTTTGAGAGCGCAGGACGGCTGCCGAAAGTCCGCGTAAAAACGCCCCCCGGGCCTAAAGTTTCACCGTGCAAAATTCCCGGTGATGTTATTATGAAACTAGAATACATTTCGCAGATTCTGAAACTTACTGCGATAGTTAGACTCTTTTAGTTGCTTGGGAATCGTCGTTTGAAGATGGGCATGTGAAACTGCGAGAAAAATTTTGAGAGCGCAGGACGGCTGCCGAAAGTCCGCGTAAAAACGCCCCACGGGCCCAAAGTTTCACCGTGCAAAATTTCCGGTGCGGTTATTATGAAACTAGAATATATTCCGCAGATTCTGAAACTTACTGCGATAGTTAGACTCTTTTAGTTGCTTGGGAATCGTCGTTTGAATATGGGCATGTGAAACTGCGAGAAAAATTTTGAGAGCGCAGGACGGCTGCCAAAAGTCCGCGTAAAAACGCCCCCCGGGCCCAAAGTTTCACCGTGCAAAATTTCCGGTGCGGTTATTATGAAACTAGAATACATTTCGTAGATTCTGAAAGTTATTGCGATAGTTAGACTCTTTTAGTTGCTTGGGAATCGTCGTTTGAAGATGGGCATGTGAAACTGCGAGAAAAATTTTGAGAGCGCAGGACGGCTGCCGAAAGTCCGCGTAAAAACGCCCCCCGGGCCTAAAGTTTCACCGTGCAAAATTCCCGGTGATGTTATTATGAAACTAGAATACATTTCGCAGATTCTGAAACTTACTGCGATAGTTAGACTCTTTTAGTTGCTTGGGAATCGTCGTTTGAAGATGGGCATGTGAAACTGCGAGAAAAATTTTGAGAGCGCAGGACGGCTGCCGAAAGTCCGCGTAAAAACGCCCCCCGGGCCCAAAGTTTCACCGTGCAAAATTTCCGGTGCGGTTATTATGAAACTAGAATATATTCCGCAGATTCTGAAACTTACTGCGATAGTTAGACTCTTTTAGTTGCTTGGGAATCGTCGTTTGAAGATGGGCATGTGAAACTGCGAAAAAAATTTTGAGAGCGCAGGACGGCTGCCGAAAGTCCGCGTAAAAACGCCCCCCGGGCCTAAAGTTTCACCGTGCAAAATTCCCGGTGATGTTATTATGAAACTAGAATACATTTCGCAGATTCTGAAACTTACTGCGATAGTTAGACTCTTTTAGTTGCTTGGGAATCGTCGTTTGAAGATGGGCATGTGAAACTGCGAGAAAAATTTTGAGAGCGCAGGACGGCTGCCGAAAGTCCGCGTAAAAACGCCCCCCGGGCCCAAAGTTTCACCGTGCAAAATTTCCGGTGCGGTTATTATGAAACTAGAATATATTCCGCAGATTCTGAAACTTACTGCGATAGTTAGACTCTTTTAGTTGCTTGGGAATCGTCGTTTGAAGATGGGCATGTGAAACTGCGAGAAAAATTTTGAGAGCGCAGGACGGCTGCCGAAAGTCCGCGTAAAAACGCCCCCCGGGCCCAAAGTTTCACCGTGCAAAATTTCCGGTGCGGTTATTATGAAACTAGAATACATTCCGCAGATTCTGAAACTTACTGCGATAGTTAGACTCTTTTAGTTGCTTGGGAATCGTCGTTTGAAGATGGGCATCTGAAACTGCGAAAAAAATTTTGAGAGCGCAGGACGGCTGCCGAAAGTCCGCGTAAAAACGCCCCCCGGGCCCAAAGTTTCACCGTGCAAAATTTCCGGTGCGGTTATTATGAAACTAGAATACATTTCGCAGATTCTGAAAGTTACTGCGATAGTTAGACTCTTTTAGTTGCTTGGGAATCGTCGTTTGAAGATGGGCATGTGAAACTGCGAGAAAAATTTTGAGAGCGCAGGACGGCTGCCGAAAGTCCGCGTAAAAACGCCCCCCGGGCCTAAAGTTTCACCGTGCAAAATTCCCGGTGATGTTATTATGAAACTAGAATACATTTCGCAGATTCTGAAACTTACTGCGATAGTTAGACTCTTTTAGTTGCTTGGGAATCGTCGTTTGAAGATGGGCATGTGAAACTGCGAGAAAAATTTTGAGAGCGCAGGACGGCTGCCGAAAGTCCGCGTAAAAACGCCCCCCGGGCCCAAAGTTTCACCGTGCAAAATTTCCGGTGCGGTTATTATGAAACTAGAATATATTCCGCAGATTCTGAAACTTACTGCGATAGTTAGACTCTTTTAGTTGCTTGGGAATCGTCGTTTGAAGATGGGCATGTGAAACTGCGAGAAAAATTTTGAGAGCGCAGGACGGCTGCCGAAAGTCCGCGTAAAAACGCCCCCCGGGCCCAAAGTTTCACCGTGCAAAATTTCCGGTGCGGTTATTATGAAACTAGAATACATTTCGCAGATTCTGAAAGTTATTGCGATAGTTAGACTCTTTTAGTTGCTTGGGAATCGTCGTTTGAAGATGGGCATGTGAAACTGCGAGAAAAATTTTGAGAGCGCAGGACGGCTGCCGAAAGTCCGCGTAAAAACGCCCCCCGGGCCTAAAGTTTCACCGTGCAAAATTCCCGGTGATGTTATTATGAAACTAGAATACATTTCGCAGATTCTGAAACTTACTGCGATAGTTAGACTCTTTTAGTTGCTTGGGAATCGTCGTTTGAAGATGGGCATGTGAAACTGCGAGAAAAATTTTGAGAGCGCAGGACGGCTGCCGAAAGTCCGCGTAAAAACGCCCCCCGGGCCCAAAGTTTCACCGTGCAAAATTTCCGGTGCGGTTATTATGAAACTAGAATACATTCCGCAGATTCTGAAACTTACTGCGATAGTTAGACTCTTTTAGTTGCTTGGGAATCGTCGTTTGAAGATGGGCATGTGAAACTGCGAAAAAAATTTTGAGAGCGCAGGACGGCTGCCGAAAGTCCGCGTAAAAACGCCCCCCGGGCCCAAAGTTTCACCGTGCAAAATTTCCGGTGCGGTTATTATGAAACTAGAATACATTTCGCAGATTCTGAAAGTTACTGCGATAGTTAGACTCTTTTAGTTGCTTGGGAATCGTCGTTTGAAGATGGGCATGTGAAACTGCGAGAAAAATTTTGAGAGCGCAGGACGGCTGCCGAAAGTCCGCGTAAAAACGCCCCCCGGGCCCAAAGTTTCACCGTGCAAAATTCCCGGTGATGTTATTATGAAACTAGAATACATTTCGCAGATTCTGAAACTTACTGCGATAGTTAGACTCTTTTAGTTGCTTGGGAATCGTCGTTTGAAGATGGGCATGTGAAACTGCGAGAAAAATTTTGAGAGCGCAGGACGGCTGCCGAAAGTCCGCGTAAAAACGCCCCCCGGGCCCAAAGTTTCACCGTGCAAAATTTCCGGTGCGGTTATTATGAAACTAGAATATATTCCGCAGATTCTGAAACTTACTGCGATAGTTAGACTCTTTTAGTTGCTTGGGAATCGTCGTTTGAAGATGGGCATGTGAAACTGCGAGAAAAATTTTGAGAGCGCAGGACGGCTGCCGAAAGTCCGCGTAAAAACGCCCCCCGGGCCCAAAGTTTCACCGTGCAAAATTTCCGGTGCGGTTATTATGAAACTAGAATATATTCCGCAGATTCTGAAACTTACTGCGATAGTTAGACTCTTTTAGTTGCTTGGGAATCGTCGTTTGAAGATGGGCATGTGAAACTGCGAAAAAAATTTTGAGAGCGCAGGACGGCTGCCGAAAGTCCGCGTAAAAACGCCCCCCGGGCCCAAAGTTTCACCGTGCAAAATTTCCGGTGCGGTTATTATGAAACTAGAATACATTTCGCAGATTCTGAAAGTTATTGCGATAGTTAGACTCTTTTAGTTGCTTGGGAATCGTCGTTTGAAGATGGGCATGTGAAACTGCGAGAAAAATTTTGAGAGCGCAGGACGGCTGCCGAAAGTCCGCGTAAAAACGCCCCCCGGGCCTAAAGTTTCACCGTGCAAAATTCCCGGTGATGTTATTATGAAACTAGAATACATTTCGCAGATTCTGAAACTTACTGCGATAGTTAGACTCTTTTAGTTGCTTGGGAATCGTCGTTTGAAGATGGGCATGTGAAACTGCGAGAAAAATTTTGAGAGCGCAGGACGGCTGCCGAAAGTCCGCGTAAAAACGCCCCACGGGCCCAAAGTTTCACCGTGCAAAATTTCCGGTGCGGTTATTATGAAACTAGAATATATTCCGCAGATTCTGAAACTTACTGCGATAGTTAGACTCTTTTAGTTGCTTGGGAATCGTCGTTTGAAGATGGGCATGTGAAACTGCGAGAAAAATTTTGAGAGCGCAGGACGGCTGCCAAAAGTCCGCGTAAAAACGCCCCCCGGGCCCAAAGTTTCACCGTGCAAAATTTCCGGTGCGGTTATTATGAAACTAGAATACATTTCGCAGATTCTGAAAGTTATTGCGATAGTTAGACTCTTTTAGTTGCTTGGGAATCGTCGTTTGAAGATGGGCATGTGAAACTGCGAGAAAAATTTTGAGAGCGCAGGACGGCTGCCGAAAGTCCGCGTAAAAACGCCCCCCGGGCCTAAAGTTTCACCGTGCAAAATTCCCGGTGATGTTATTATGAAACTAGAATACATTTCGCAGATTCTGAAACTTACTGCGATAGTTAGACTCTTTTAGTTGCTTGGGAATCGTCGTTTGAAGATGGGCATGTGAAACTGCGAGAAAAATTTTGAGAGCGCAGGACGGCTGCCGAAAGTCCGCGTAAAAACGCCCCCCGGGCCCAAAGTTTCACCGTGCAAAATTTCCGGTGCGGTTATTATGAAACTAGAATACATTTCGCAGATTCTGAAAGTTATTGCGATAGTTAGACTCTTTTAGTTGCTTGGGAATCGTCGTTTGAAGATGGGCATGTGAAACTGCGAGAAAAATTTTGAGAGCGCAGGACGGCTGCCGAAAGTCCGCGTAAAAACGCCCCCCGGGCCTAAAGTTTCACCGTGCAAAATTCCCGGTGATGTTATTATGAAACTAGAATACATTTCGCAGATTCTGAAACTTACTGCGATAGTTAGACTCTTTTAGTTGCTTGGGAATCGTCGTTTGAAGATGGGCATGTGAAACTGCGAGAAAAATTTTGAGAGCGCAGGACGGCTGCCGAAAGTCCGCGTAAAAACGCCCCCCGGGCCCAAAGTTTCACCGTGCAAAATTTCCGGTGCGGTTATTATGAAACTAGAATATATTCCGCAGATTCTGAAACTTACTGCGATAGTTAGACTCTTTTAGTTGCTTGGGAATCGTCGTTTGAAGATGGGCATGTGAAACTGCGAGAAAAATTTTGAGAGCGCAGGACGGCTGCCGAAAGTCCGCGTAAAAACGCCCCCCGGGCCCAAAGTTTCACCGTGCAAAATTTCCGGTGCGGTTATTATGAAACTAGAATACATTTCGCAGATTCTGAAAGTTATTGCGATAGTTAGACTCTTTTAGTTGCTTGGGAATCGTCGTTTGAAGATGGGCATGTGAAACTGCGAGAAAAATTTTGAGAGCGCAGGACGGCTGCCGAAAGTCCGCGTAAAAACGCCCCCCGGGCCTAAAGTTTCACCGTGCAAAATTCCCGGTGATGTTATTATGAAACTAGAATACATTTCGCAGATTCTGAAACTTACTGCGATAGTTAGACTCTTTTAGTTGCTTGGGAATCGTCGTTTGAAGATGGGCATGTGAAACTGCGAGAAAAATTTTGAGAGCGCAGGACGGCTGCCGAAAGTCCGCGTAAAAACGCCCCCCGGGCCTAAAGTTTCACCGTGCAAAATTCCCGGTGATGTTATTATGAAACTAGAATACATTTCGCAGATTCTGAAACTTACTGCGATAGTTAGACTCTTTTAGTTGCTTGGGAATCGTCGTTTGAAGATGGGCATGTGAAACTGCGAGAAAAATTTTGAGAGCGCAGGACGGCTGCCGAAAGTCCGCGTAAAAACGCCCCCCGGGCCCAAAGTTTCACCGTGCAAAATTTCCGGTGCGGTTATTATGAAACTAGAATATATTCCGCAGATTCTGAAACTTACTGCGATAGTTAGACTCTTTTAGTTGCTTGGGAATCGTCGTTTGAAGATAGGCATGTGAAACTGCGAGAAAAATTTTGAGAGCGCAGGACGGCTGCCGAAAGTCCGCGTAAAAACGCCCCCCGGGCCCAAAGTTTCACCGTGCAAAATTTCCGGTGCGGTTATTATGAAACTAGAATACATTTCGCAGATTCTGAAAGTTATTGCGATAGTTAGACTCTTTTAGTTGCTTGGGAATCGTCGTTTGAAGATGGGCATGTGAAACTGCGAGAAAAATTTTGAGAGCGCAGGACGGCTGCCGAAAGTCCGCGTAAAAACGCCCCCCGGGCCTAAAGTTTCACCGTGCAAAATTCCCGGTGATGTTATTATGAAACTAGAATACATTTCGCAGATTCTGAAACTTACTGCGATAGTTAGACTCTTTTAGTTGCTTGGGAATCGTCGTTTGAAGATGGGCATGTGAAACTGCGAGAAAAATTTTGAGAGCGCAGGACGGCTGCCGAAAGTCCGCGTAAAAACGCCCCCCGGGCCCAAAGTTTCACCGTGCAAAATTTCCGGTGCGGTTATTATGAAACTAGAATATATTCCGCAGATTCTGAAACTTACTGCGATAGTTAGACTCTTTTAGTTGCTTGGGAATCGTCGTTTGAAGATGGGCATGTGAAACTGCGAAAAAAATTTTGAGAGCGCAGGACGGCTGCCGAAAGTCCGCGTAAAAACGCCCCCCGGGCCCAAAGTTTCACCGTGCAAAATTTCCGGTGCGGTTATTATGAAACTAGAATATATTCCGCAGATTCTGAAACTTACTGCGATAGTTAGACTCTTTTAGTTGCTTGGGAATCGTCGTTTGAAGATGGGCATGTGAAACTGCGAGAAAAATTTTGAGAGCGCAGGACGGCTGCCGAAAGTCTGCGTAAAAACGCCCCCCGGGCCTAAAGTTTCACCGTGCAAAATTCCCGGTGATGTTATTATGAAACTAGAATACATTTCGCAGATTCTGAAAGTTATTGCGATAGTTAGACTCTTTTAGTTGCTTGGGAATCGTCGTTTGAAGATGGGCATGTGAAACTGCGAGAAAAATTTTGAGAGCGCAGGACGGCTGCCGAAAGTCCGCGTAAAAACGCCCCCCGGGCCTAAAGTTTCACCGTGCAAAATTCCCGGTGATGTTATTATGAAACTAGAATACATTTCGCAGATTCTGAAACTTACTGCGATAGTTAGACTCTTTTAGTTGCTTGGGAATCGTCGTTTGAAGATGGGCATGTGAAACTGCGAGAAAAATTTTGAGAGCGCAGGACGGCTGCCGAAAGTCCGCGTAAAAACGCCCCCCGGGCCCAAAGTTTCACCGTGCAAAATTTCCGGTGCGGTTATTATGAAACTAGAATATATTCCGCAGATTCTGAAACTTACTGCGATAGTTAGACTCTTTTAGTTGCTTGGGAATCGTCGTTTGAAGATGGGCATGTGAAACTGCGAAAAAAATTTTGAGAGCGCAGGACGGCTGCCGAAAGTCCGCGTAAAAACGCCCCCCGGGCCCAAAGTTTCACCGTGCAAAATTTCCGGTGCGGTTATTATGAAACTAGAATACATTTCGCAGATTCTGAAAGTTATTGCGATAGTTAGACTCTTTTAGTTGCTTGGGAATCGTCGTTTGAAGATGGGCATGTGAAACTGCGAGAAAAATTTTGAGAGCGCAGGACGGCTGCCGAAAGTCCGCGTAAAAACGCCCCCCGGGCCTAAAGTTTCACCGTGCAAAATTCCCGGTGATGTTATTATGAAACTAGAATACATTTCGCAGATTCTGAAACTTACTGCGATAGTTAGACTCTTTTAGTTGCTTGGGAATCGTCGTTTGAAGATGGGCATGTGAAACTGCGAGAAAAATTTTGAGAGCGCAGGACGGCTGCCGAAAGTCCGCGTAAAAACGCCCCCCGGGCCCAAAGTTTCACCGTGCAAAATTTCCGGTGCGGTTATTATGAAACTAGAATATATTCCGCAGATTCTGAAACTTACTGCGATAGTTAGACTCTTTTAGTTGCTTGGGAATCGTCGTTTGAAGATGGGCATGTGAAACTGCGAGAAAAATTTTGAGAGCGCAGGACGGCTGCCGAAAGTCCGCGTAAAAACGCCCCCCGGGCCCAAAGTTTCACCGTGCAAAATTTCCGGTGCGGTTATTATGAAACTAGAATACATTTCGCAGATTCTGAAAGTTATTGCGATAGTTAGACTCTTTTAGTTGCTTGGGAATCGTCGTTTGAAGATGGGCATGTGAAACTGCGAGAAAAATTTTGAGAGCGCAGGACGGCTGCCGAAAGTCCGCGTAAAAACGCCCCCCGGGCCTAAAGTTTCACCGTGCAAAATTCCCGGTGATGTTATTATGAAACTAGAATACATTTCGCAGATTCTGAAACTTACTGCGATAGTTAGACTCTTTTAGTTGCTTGGGAATCGTCGTTTGAAGATGGGCATGTGAAACTGCGAGAAAAATTTTGAGAGCGCAGGACGGCTGCCGAAAGTCCGCGTAAAAACGCCCCCCGGGCCCAAAGTTTCACCGTGCAAAATTTCCGGTGCGGTTATTATGAAACTAGAATATATTCCGCAGATTCTGAAACTTACTGCGATAGTTAGACTCTTTTAGTTGCTTGGGAATCGTCGTTTGAAGATGGGCATGTGAAACTGCGAGAAAAATTTTGAGAGCGCAGGACGGCTGCCGAAAGTCCGCGTAAAAACGCCCCCCGGGCCCAAAGTTTCACCGTGCAAAATTTCCGGTGCGGTTATTATGAAACTAGAATACATTTCGCAGATTCTGAAAGTTATTGCGATAGTTAGACTCTTTTAGTTGCTTGGGAATCGTCGTTTGAAGATGGGCATGTGAAACTGCGAGAAAAATTTTGAGAGCGCAGGACGGCTGCCGAAAGTCCGCGTAAAAAGGCCCCCCGGGCCTAAAGTTTCACCGTGCAAAATTCCCGGTGATGTTATTATGAAACTAGAATACATTTCGCAGATTCTGAAACTTACTGCGATAGTTAGACTCTTTTAGTTGCTTGGGAATCGTCGTTTGAAGATGGGCATGTGAAACTGCGAGAAAAATTTTGAGAGCGCAGGACGGCTGCCGAAAGTCCGCGTAAAAACGCCCCCCGGGCCCAAAGTTTCACCGTGCAAAATTTCCGGTGCGGTTATTATGAAACTAGAATATATTCCGCAGATTCTGAAACTTACTGCGATAGTTAGACTCTTTTAGTTGCTTGGGAATCGTCGTTTGAAGATGGGCATGTGAAACTGCGAAAAAAATTTTGAGAGCGCAGGACGGCTGCCGAAAGTCCGCGTAAAAACGCCCCCCGGGCCCAAAGTTTCACCGTGCAAAATTTCCGGTGCGGTTATTATGAAACTAGAATATATTCCGCAGATTCTGAAACTTACTGCGATAGTTAGACTCTTTTAGTTGCTTGGGAATCGTCGTTTGAAGATGGGCATGTGAAACTGCGAAAAAAATTTTGAGAGCGCAGGACGGCTGCCGAAAGTCCGCGTAAAAACGCCCCCCGGGCCCAAAGTTTCACCGTGCAAAATTTCCGGTGCGGTTATTAGGAAACTAGAATACATTTCGCAGATTCTGAAAGTTATTGCGATAGTTAGACTCTTTTAGTTGCTTGGGAATCGTCGTTTGAAGATGGGCATGTGAAACTGCGAGAAAAATTTTGAGAGCGCAGGACGGCTGCCGAAAGTCCGCGTAAAAACGCCCCCCGGGCCCAAAGTTTCACCGTGCAAAATTTCCGGTGCGGTTATTATGAAACTAGAATATATTCCGCAGATTCTGAAAGTTATTGCGATAGTTAGACTCTTTTAGTTGCTTGGGAATCGTCGTTTGAAGATGGGCATGTGAAACTGCGAGAAAAATTTTGAGAGCGCAGGACGGCTGCCGAAAGTCCGCGTAAAAACGCCCCCCGGGCCCAAAGTTTCACCGTGCAAAATTTCCGGTGCGGTTATTATGAAACTAGAATACATTTCGCAGATTCTGAAAGTTATTGCGATAGTTAGACTCTTTTAGTTGCTTGGGAATCGTCGTTTGAAGATGGGCATGTGAAACTGCGAGAAAAATTTTGAGAGCGCAGGACGGCTGCCGAAAGTCCGCGTAAAAACGCCCCCCGGGCCTAAAGTTTCACCGTGCAAAATTCCCGGTGATGTTATTATGAAACTAGAATACATTTCGCAGATTCTGAAACTTACTGCGATAGTTAGACTCTTTTAGTTGCTTGGGAATCGTCGTTTGAAGATGGGCATGTGAAACTGCGAGAAAAATTTTGAGAGCGCAGGACGGCTGCCGAAAGTCCGCGTAAAAACGCCCCCCGGGCCCAAAGTTTCACCGTGCAAAATTTCCGGTGCGGTTATTATGAAACTAGAATATATTCCGCAGATTCTGAAACTTACTGCGATAGTTAGACTCTTTTAGTTGCTTGGGAATCGTCGTTTGAAGATGGGCATGTGAAACTGCGAGAAAAATTTTGAGAGCGCAGGACGGCTGCCGAAAGTCCGCGTAAAAACGCCCCCCGGGCCCAAAGTTTCACCGTGCAAAATTTCCGGTGCGGTTATTATGAAACTAGAATACATTTCGCAGATTCTGAAAGTTATTGCGATAGTTAGACTCTTTTAGTTGCTTGGGAATCGTCGTTTGAAGATGGGCATGTGAAACTGCGAGAAAAATTTTGAGAGCGCAGGACGGCTGCCGAAAGTCCGCGTAAAAAGGCCCCCCGGGCCTAAAGTTTCACCGTGCAAAATTCCCGGTGATGTTATTATGAAACTAGAATACATTTCGCAGATTCTGAAACTTACTGCGATAGTTAGACTCTTTTAGTTGCTTGGGAATCGTCGTTTGAAGATGGGCATGTGAAACTGCGAGAAAAATTTTGAGAGCGCAGGACGGCTGCCGAAAGTCCGCGTAAAAACGCCCCCCGGGCCCAAAGTTTCACCGTGCAAAATTTCCGGTGCGGTTATTATGAAACTAGAATATATTCCGCAGATTCTGAAACTTACTGCGATAGTTAGACTCTTTTAGTTGCTTGGGAATCGTCGTTTGAAGATGGGCATGTGAAACTGCGAAAAAAATTTTGAGAGCGCAGGACGGCTGCCGAAAGTCCGCGTAAAAACGCCCCCCGGGCCCAAAGTTTCACCGTGCAAAATTTCCGGTGCGGTTATTATGAAACTAGAATATATTCCGCAGATTCTGAAACTTACTGCGATAGTTAGACTCTTTTAGTTGCTTGGGAATCGTCGTTTGAAGATGGGCATGTGAAACTGCGAAAAAAATTTTGAGAGCGCAGGACGGCTGCCGAAAGTCCGCGTAAAAACGCCCCCCGGGCCCAAAGTTTCACCGTGCAAAATTTCCGGTGCGGTTATTAGGAAACTAGAATACATTTCGCAGATTCTGAAAGTTATTGCGATAGTTAGACTCTTTTAGTTGCTTGGGAATCGTCGTTTGAAGATGGGCATGTGAAACTGCGAGAAAAATTTTGAGAGCGCAGGACGGCTGCCGAAAGTCCGCGTAAAAACGCCCCCCGGGCCCAAAGTTTCACCGTGCAAAATTTCCGGTGCGGTTATTATGAAACTAGAATATATTCCGCAGATTCTGAAACTTACTGCGATAGTTAGACTCTTTTAGTTGCTTGGGAATCGTCGTTTGAAGATGGGCATGTGAAACTGCGAGAAAAATTTTGAGAGCGCAGGACGGCTGCCGAAAGTCCGCGTAAAAACGCCCCCCGGGCCCAAAGTTTCACCGTGCAAAATTTCCGGTGCGGTTATTATGAAACTAGAATACATTTCGCAGATTCTGAAAGTTATTGCGATAGTTAGACTCTTTTAGTTGCTTGGGAATCGTCGTTTGAAGATGGGCATGTGAAACTGCGAGAAAAATTTTGAGAGCGCAGGACGGCTGCCGAAAGTCCGCGTAAAAAGGCCCCCCGGGCCTAAAGTTTCACCGTGCAAAATTCCCGGTGATGTTATTATGAAACTAGAATACATTTCGCAGATTCTGAAACTTACTGCGATAGTTAGACTCTTTTAGTTGCTTGGGAATCGTCGTTTGAAGATGGGCATGTGAAACTGCGAGAAAAATTTTGAGAGCGCAGGACGGCTGCCGAAAGTCCGCGTAAAAACGCCCCCCGGGCCCAAAGTTTCACCGTGCAAAATTTCCGGTGCGGTTATTATGAAACTAGAATATATTCCGCAGATTCTGAAACTTACTGCGATAGTTAGACTCTTTTAGTTGCTTGGGAATCGTCGTTTGAAGATGGGCATGTGAAACTGCGAAAAAAATTTTGAGAGCGCAGGACGGCTGCCGAAAGTCCGCGTAAAAACGCCCCCCGGGCCCAAAGTTTCACCGTGCAAAATTTCCGGTGCGGTTATTAGGAAACTAGAATACATTTCGCAGATTCTGAAAGTTATTGCGATAGTTAGACTCTTTTAGTTGCTTGGGAATCGTCGTTTGAAGATGGGCATGTGAAACTGCGAGAAAAATTTTGAGAGCGCAGGACGGCTGCCGAAAGTCCGCGTAAAAACGCCCCCCGGGCCTAAAGTTTCACCGTGCAAAATTCCCGGTGATGTTATTATGAAACTAGAATACATTTCGCAGATTCTGAAACTTACTGCGATAGTTAGACTCTTTTAGTTGCTTGGGAATCGTCGTTTGAAGATGGGCATGTGAAACTGCGAGAAAAATTTTGAGAGCGCAGGACGGCTGCCGAAAGTCCGCGTAAAAACGCCCCCCGGGCCCAAAGTTTCACCGTGCAAAATTTCCGGTGCGGTTATTATGAAACTAGAATATATTCCGCAGATTCTGAAACTTACTGCGATAGTTAGACTCTTTTAGTTGCTTGGGAATCGTCGTTTGAAGATGGGCATGTGAAACTGCGAGAAAAATTTTGAGAGCGCAGGACGGCTGCCGAAAGTCCGCGTAAAAACGCCCCCCGGGCCCAAAGTTTCACCGTGCAAAATTTCCGGTGCGGTTATTATGAAACTAGAATACATTTCGCAGATTCTGAAAGTTATTGCGATAGTTAGACTCTTTTAGTTGCTTGGGAATCGTCGTTTGAAGATGGGCATGTGAAACTGCGAGAAAAATTTTGAGAGCGCAGGACGGCTGCCGAAAGTCCGCGTAAAAACGCCCCCGGGCCCAATGTTTCACCGTGCAAAATTTCCGGTGCGGTTATTATGAAACTAGAATATATTCCGCAGATTCTGAAACTTACTGCGATAGTTAGACTCTTTTAGTTGCTTGGGAATCGTCGTTTGAAGATGGGCATGTGAAACTGCGAAAAAAATTTTGAGAGCGCAGGACGGCTGCCGAAAGTCCGCGTAAAAACGCCCCCCGGGCCCAAAGTTTCACCGTGCAAAATTTCCGGTGCGGTTATTATGAAACTAGAATATATTCCGCAGATTCTGAAACTTACTGCGATAGTTAGACTCTTTTAGTTGCTTGGGAATCGTCGTTTGAAGATGGGCATGTGAAACTGCGAGAAAAATTTTGAGAGCGCAGGACGGCTGCCGAAAGTCTGCGTAAAAACGCCCCCCGGGCCTAAAGTTTCACCGTGCAAAATTCCCGGTGATGTTATTATGAAACTAGAATACATTTCGCAGATTCTGAAAGTTATTGCGATAGTTAGACTCTTTTAGTTGCTTGGGAATCGTCGTTTGAAGATGGGCATGTGAAACTGCGAGAAAAATTTTGAGAGCGCAGGACGGCTGCCGAAAGTCCGCGTAAAAACGCCCCCCGGGCCTAAAGTTTCACCGTGCAAAATTCCCGGTGATGTTATTATGAAACTAGAATACATTTCGCAGATTCTGAAACTTACTGCGATAGTTAGACTCTTTTAGTTGCTTGGGAATCGTCGTTTGAAGATGGGCATGTGAAACTGCGAGAAAAATTTTGAGAGCGCAGGACGGCTGCCGAAAGTCCGCGTAAAAACGCCCCCCGGGCCCAAAGTTTCACCGTGCAAAATTTCCGGTGCGGTTATTATGAAACTAGAATATATTCCGCAGATTCTGAAACTTACTGCGATAGTTAGACTCTTTTATTTGCTTGGGAATCGTCGTTTGAAGATGGGCATGTGAAACTGCGAGAAAAATTTTGAGAGCGCAGGACGGCTGCCGAAAGTCCGCGTAAAAACGCCCCCCGGGCCCAAAGTTTCACCGTGCAAAATTTCCGGTGCGGTTATTATGAAACTAGAATACATTTCGCAGATTCTGAAAGTTATTGCGATAGTTAGACTCTTTTAGTTGCTTGGGAATCGTCGTTTGAAGATGGGCATGTGAAACTGCGAGAAAAATTTTGAGAGCGCAGGACGGCTGCCGAAAGTCCGCGTAAAAACGCCCCCCGGGCCTAAAGTTTCACCGTGCAAAATTCCCGGTGATGTTATTATGAAACTAGAATACATTTCGCAGATTCTGAAACTTACTGCGATAGTTAGACTCTTTTAGTTGCTTGGGAATCGTCGTTTGAAGATGGGCATGTGAAACTGCGAGAAAAATTTTGAGAGCGCAGGACGGCTGCCGAAAGTCCGCGTAAAAACGCCCCCCGGGCCCAAAGTTTCACCGTGCAAAATTTCCGGTGCGGTTATTATGAAACTAGAATATATTCCGCAGATTCTGAAACTTACTGCGATAGTTAGACTCTTTTAGTTGCTTGGGAATCGTCGTTTGAAGATGGGCATGTGAAACTGCGAAAAAAATTTTGAGAGCGCAGGACGGCTGCCGAAAGTCCGCGTAAAAACGCCCCCCGGGCCCAAAGTTTCACCGTGCAAAATTTCCGGTGCGGTTATTATGAAACTAGAATACATTTCGCAGATTCTGAAAGTTATTGCGATAGTTAGACTCTTTTAGTTGCTTGGGAATCGTCGTTTGAAGATGGGCATGTGAAACTGCGAGAAAAATTTTGAGAGCGCAGGACGGCTGCCGAAAGTCCGCGTAAAAACGCCCCCCGGGCCTAAAGTTTCACCGTGCAAAATTCCCGGTGATGTTATTATGAAACTAGAATACATTTCGCAGATTCTGAAACTTACTGCGATAGTTAGACTCTTTTAGTTGCTTGGGAATCGTCGTTTGAAGATGGGCATGTGAAACTGCGAGAAAAATTTTGAGAGCGCAGGACGGCTGCCGAAAGTCCGCGTAAAAACGCCCCCCGGGCCCAAAGTTTCACCGTGCAAAATTTCCGGTGCGGTTATTATGAAACTAGAATATATTCCGCAGATTCTGAAACTTACTGCGATAGTTAGACTCTTTTAGTTGCTTGGGAATCGTCGTTTGAAGATGGGCATGTGAAACTGCGAGAAAAATTTTGAGAGCGCAGGACGGCTGCCGAAAGTCCGCGTAAAAACGCCCCCCGGGCCCAAAGTTTCACCGTGCAAAATTTCCGGTGCGGTTATTATGAAACTAGAATACATTTCGCAGATTCTGAAAGTTATTGCGATAGTTAGACTCTTTTAGTTGCTTGGGAATCGTCGTTTGAAGATGGGCATGTGAAACTGCGAGAAAAATTTTGAGAGCGCAGGACGGCTGCCGAAAGTCCGCGTAAAAACGCCCCCCGGGCCTAAAGTTTCACCGTGCAAAATTCCCGGTGATGTTATTATGAAACTAGAATACATTTCGCAGATTCTGAAACTTACTGCGATAGTTAGACTCTTTTAGTTGCTTGGGAATCGTCGTTTGAAGATGGGCATGTGAAACTGCGAGAAAAATTTTGAGAGCGCAGGACGGCTGCCGAAAGTCCGCGTAAAAACGCCCCCCGGGCCCAAAGTTTCACCGTGCAAAATTTCCGGTGCGGTTATTATGAAACTAGAATATATTCCGCAGATTCTGAAACTTACTGCGATAGTTAGACTCTTTTAGTTGCTTGGGAATCGTCGTTTGAAGATGGGCATGTGAAACTGCGAAAAAAATTTTGAGAGCGCAGGACGGCTGCCGAAAGTCCGCGTAAAAACGCCCCCCGGGCCCAAAGTTTCACCGTGCAAAATTTCCGGTGCGGTTATTATGAAACTAGAATACATTTCGCAGATTCTGAAAGTTATTGCGATAGTTAGACTCTTTTAGTTGCTTGGGAATCGTCGTTTGAAGATGGGCATGTGAAACTGCGAGAAAAATTTTGAGAGCGCAGGACGGCTGCCGAAAGTCCGCGTAAAAACGCCCCCCGGGCCTAAAGTTTCACCGTGCAAAATTCCCGGTGATGTTATTATGAAACTAGAATACATTTCGCAGATTCTGAAACTTACTGCGATAGTTAGACTCTTTTAGTTGCTTGGTAATCGTCGTTTGAAGATGGGCATGTGAAACTGCGAGAAAAATTTTGAGAGCGCAGGACGGCTGCCGAAAGTCCGCGTAAAAACGCCCCCCGGGCCCAAAGTTTCACCGTGCAAAATTTCCGGTGCGGTTATTATGAAACTAGAATATATTCCGCAGATTCTGAAACTTACTGCGATAGTTAGACTCTTTTAGTTGCTTGGGAATCGTCGTTTGAAGATGGGCATGTGAAACTGCGAAAAAAATTTTGAGAGCGCAGGACGGCTGCCGAAAGTCCGCGTAAAAACGCCCCCCGGGCCCAAAGTTTCACCGTGCAAAATTTCCGGTGCGGTTATTATGAAACTAGAATACATTTCGCAGATTCTGAAAGTTATTGCGATAGTTAGACTCTTTTAGTTGCTTGGGAATCGTCGTTTGAAGATGGGCATGTGAAACTGCGAGAAAAATTTTGAGAGCGCAGGACGGCTGCCGAAAGTCCGCGTAAAAACGCCCCCCGGGCCTAAAGTTTCACCGTGCAAAATTCCCGGTGATGTTATTATGAAACTAGAATACATTTCGCAGATTCTGAAACTTACTGCGATAGTTAGACTCTTTTAGTTGCTTGGGAATCGTCGTTTGAAGATGGGCATGTGAAACTGCGAGAAAAATTTTGAGAGCGCAGGACGGCTGCCGAAAGTCCGCGTAAAAACGCCCCCCGGGCCCAAAGTTTCACCGTGCAAAATTTCCGGTGCGGTTATTATGAAACTAGAATATATTCCGCAGATTCTGAAACTTACTGCGATAGTTAGACTCTTTTAGTTGCTTGGGAATCGTCGTTTGAAGATGGGCATGTGAAACTGCGAGAAAAATTTTGAGAGCGCAGGACGGCTGCCGAAAGTCCGCGTAAAAACGCCCCCCGGGCCCAAAGTTTCACCGTGCAAAATTTCCGGTGCGGTTATTATGAAACTAGAATACATTTCGCAGATTCTGAAAGTTATTGCGATAGTTAGACTCTTTTAGTTGCTTGGGAATCGTCGTTTGAAGATGGGCATGTGAAACTGCGAGAAAAATTTTGAGAGCGCAGGACGGCTGCCGAAAGTCCGCGTAAAAACGCCCCCCGGGCCTAAAGTTTCACAGTGCAAAATTCCCGGTGATGTTATTATGAAACTAGAATACATTTCGCAGATTCTGAAACTTACTGCGATAGTTAGACTCTTTTAGTTGCTTGGGAATCGTCGTTTGAAGATGGGCATGTGAAACTGCGAGAAAAATTTTGAGAGCGCAAGACGGCTGCCGAAAGTCCGCGTAAAAACGCCCCCCGGGCCCAAAGTTTCACCGTGCAAAATTTCCGGTGCGGTTATTATGAAACTAGAATATATTCCGCAGATTCTGAAACTTACTGCGATAGTTAGACTCTTTTAGTTGCTTGGGAATCGTCGTTTGAAGATGGGCATGTGAAACTGCGAGAAAAATTTTGAGAGCGCAGGACGGCTGCCGAAAGTCCGCGTAAAAACGCCCCCCGGGCCCAAAGTTTCACCGTGCAAAATTTCCGGTGCGGTTATTATGAAACTAGAATACATTTCGCAGATTCTGAAAGTTATTGCGATAGTTAGACTCTTTTAGTTGCTTGGGAATCGTCGTTTGAAGATGGGCATGAGAAACTGCGAGAAAAATTTTGAGAGCGCAGGACGGCTGCCGAAAGTCCGCGTAAAAACGCCCCCCGGGCCTAAAGTTTCACCGTGCAAAATTCCCGGTGATGTTATTATGAAACTAGAA
Organism: Salticus scenicus; assembly: GCA_963930645.1. Taxonomy (NCBI): domain Eukaryota; kingdom Metazoa; phylum Arthropoda; class Arachnida; order Araneae; family Salticidae; genus Salticus; species Salticus scenicus. The sequence continues at coordinate 49,206 of CAWVNO010002261.1, read as the reverse complement.
TACATTTCGCAGATTCTGAAACTTACTGCGATAGTTAGACTCTTTTAGTTGCTTGGGAATCGTCGTTTGAAGATGGGCATGTGAAACTGCGAGAAAAATTTTGAGAGCGCAGGACGGCTGCCGAAAGTCCGCGTAAAAACGCCCCCCGGGCCCAAAGTTTCACCGTGCAAAATTTCCGGTGCGGTTATTATGAAACTAGAATATATTCCGCAGATTCTGAAACTTACTGCGATAGTTAGACTCTTTTAGTTGCTTGGGAATCGTCGTTTGAAGATGGGCATGTGAAACTGCGAGAAAAATTTTGAGAGCGCAGGACGGCTGCCGAAAGTCCGCGTAAAAACGCCCCCCGGGCCCAAAGTTTCACCGTGCAAAATTTCCGGTGCGGTTATTATGAAACTAGAATACATTTCGCAGATTCTGAAAGTTATTGCGATAGTTAGACTCTTTTAGTTGCTTGGGAATCGTCGTTTGAAGATGGGCATGTGAAACTGCAATAAAAATTTTGAGAGCGCAGGACGGCTGCCGAAAGTCCGCGTAAAAACGCCCCCCGGGCCCAAAGTTTCACCGTGCAAAATTTCCGGTGCGGTTATTATGAAACTAGAATATATTCCGCAGATTCTGAAACTTACTGCGATAGTTAGACTCTTTTAGTTGCTTGGGAATCGTCGTTTGAAGATGGGCATGTGAAACTGCGAAAAAAATTTTGAGAGCGCAGGACGGCTGCCGAAAGTCCGCGTAAAAACGCCCCCCGGGCCCAAAGTTTCACCGTGCAAAATTTCCGGTGCGGTTATTATGAAACTAGAATATATTCCGCAGATTCTGAAACTTACTGCGATAGTTAGACTCTTTTAGTTGCTTGGGAATCGTCGTTTGAAGATGGGCATGTGAAACTGCGAAAAAAATTTTGAGAGCGCAGGACGGCTGCCGAAAGTCCGCGTAAAAACGCCCCCCGGGCCCAAAGTTTCACCGTGCAAAATTTCCGGTGCGGTTATTATGAAACTAGAATACATTTCGCAGATTCTGAAAGTTATTGCGATAGTTAGACTCTTTTAGTTGCTTGGGAATCGTCGTTTGAAGATGGGCATGTGAAACTGCGAGAAAAATTTTGAGAGCGCAGGACGGCTGCCGAAAGTCCGCGTAAAAACGCCCCCCGGGCCCAAAGTTTCACCGTGCAAAATTTCCGGTGCAGTTATTATGAAACTAGAATATATTCCGCAGATTCTGAAACTTACTGCGATAGTTAGACTCTTTTAGCTGCTTGGGAATCGTCGTTTGAAGATGGGCATGTGAAACTGCGAAAAAAATTTTGAGAGCGCAGGACGGCTGCCGAAAGTCCGCGTAAAAACGCCCCCCGGGCCCAAAGTTTCACCGTGCAAAATTTCCGGTGCGGTTATTATGAAACTAGAATACATTTCGCAGATTCTGAAAGTTATTGCGATAGTTAGACTCTTTTAGTTGCTTGGGAATCGTCGTTTGAAGATGGGCATGTGAAACTGCGAGAAAAATTTTGAGAGCGCAGGACGGCTGCCGAAAGTCCGCGTAAAAACGCCCCCCGGGCCCAAAGTTTCACCGTGCAAAATTTCCGGTGCGGTTATTATGAAACTAGAATATATTCCGCAGATTCTGAAACTTACTGCGATAGTTAGACTCTTTTAGTTGCTTGGGAATCGTCGTTTGAAGATGGGCATGTGAAACTGCGAGAAAAATTTTGAGAGCGCAGGACGGCTGCCGAAAGTCCGCGTAAAAACGCCCCCCGGGCCCAAAGTTTCACCGTGCAAAATTTCCGGTGCGGTTATTATGAAACTAGAATACATTTCGCAGATTCTGAAAGTTATTGCGATAGTTAGACTCTTTTAGTTGCTTGGGAATCGTCGTTTGAAGATGGGCATGTGAAACTGCGAGAAAAATTTTGAGAGCGCAGGACGGCTGCCGAAAGTCCGCGTAAAAACGCCCCCCGGGCCTAAAGTTTCACCGTGCAAAATTCCCGGTGATGTTATTATGAAACTAGAATACATTTCGCAGATTCTGAAACTTACTGCGATAGTTAGACTCTTTTAGTTGCTTGGGAATCGTCGTTTGAAGATGGGCATGTGAAACTGCGAGAAAAATTTTGAGAGCGCAGGACGGCTGCCGAAAGTCCGCGTAAAAACGCCCCCCGGGCCCAAAGTTTCACCGTGCAAAATTTCCGGTGCGGTTATTATGAAACTAGAATATATTCCGCAGATTCTGAAACTTACTGCGATAGTTAGACTCTTTTAGTTGCTTGGGAATCGTCGTTTGAAGATGGGCATGTGAAACTGCGAAAAAAATTTTGAGAGCGCAGGACGGCTGCCGAAAGTCCGCGTAAAAACGCCCCCCGGGCCCAAAGTTTCACCGTGCAAAATTTCCGGTGCGGTTATTATGAAACTAGAATACATTTCGCAGATTCTGAAAGTTATTGCGATAATTAGACTCTTTTAGTTGCTTGGGAATCGTCGTTTGAAGATGGGCATGTGAAACTGCGAGAAAAATTTTGAGAGCGCAGGACGGCTGCCGAAAGTCCGCGTAAAAACGCCCCCCGGGCCTAAAGTTTCACCGTGCAAAATTCCCGGTGATGTTATTATGAAACTAGAATACATTTCGCAGATTCTGAAACTTACTGCGATAGTTAGACTCTTTTAGTTGCTTGGGAATCGTCGTTTGAAGATGGGCATGTGAAACTGCGAGAAAAATTTTGAGAGCGCAGGACGGCTGCCGAAAGTCCGCGTAAAAACGCCCCCCGGGCCCAAAGTTTCACCGTGCAAAATTTCCGGTGCGGTTATTATGAAACTAGAATACATTTCGCAGATTCTGAAACTTACTGCGATAGTTAGACTCTTTTAGTTGCTTGGGAATCGTCGTTTGAAGATGGGCATGAGAAACTGCGAGAAAAATTTTGAGAGCGCAGGACGGCTGCCGAAAGTCCGCGTAAAAACGCCCCCCGGGCCCAAAGTTTCACCGTGCAAAATTTCCGGTGCGGTTATTATGAAACTAGAATACATTTCGCAGATTCTGAAAGTTATTGCGATAGTTAGACTCTTTTAGTTGCTTGGGAATCGTCGTTTGAAGATGGGCATGTGAAACTGCGAGAAAAATTTTGAGAGCGCAGGACGGCTGCCGAAAGTCCGCGTAAAAACGCCCCCCGGGCCTAAAGTTTCACCGTGCAAAATTCCCGGTGATGTTATTATGAAACTAGAATACATTTCGCAGATTCTGAAACTTACTGCGATAGTTAGACTCTTTTAGTTGCTTGGGAATCGTCGTTTGAAGATGGGCATGTGAAACTGCGAGAAAAATTTTGATAGCGCAGGACTGCTGCCGAAAGTCCGCGTAAAAACGCCCCCCGGGCCCAAAGTTTCACCGTGCAAAATTTCCGGTGCGGTTATTATGAAACTAGAATACATTTCGCAGATTCTGAAAGTTATTGCGATAGTTAGACTCTTTTAGTTGCTTGGGAATCGTCGTTTGAAGATGGGCATGTGAAACTGCGAGAAAAATTTTGAGAGCGCAGGACGGCTGCCGAAAGTCCGCGTAAAAACGCCCCCCGGGCCTAAAGTTTCACCGTGCAAAATTCCCGGTGATGTTATTATGAAACTAGAATACATTTCGCAGATTCTGAAACTTACTGCGATAGTTAGACTCTTTTAGTTGCTTGGGAATCGTCGTTTGAAGATGGGCATGTGAAACTGCGAAAAAAATTTTGAGAGCGCAGGACGGCTGCCGAAAGTCCGCGTAAAAACGCCCCCCGGGCCCAAAGTTTCACCGTGCAAAATTTCCGGTGCGGTTATTATGAAACTAGAATATATTCCGCAGATTCTGAAACTTACTGCGATAGTTAGACTCTTTTAGTTGCTTGGGAATCGTCGTTTGAAGATGGGCATGTGAAACTGCGAAAAAAATTTTGAGAGCGCAGGACGGCTGCCGAAAGTCCGCGTAAAAACGCCCCCCGGGCCCAAAGTTTCACCGTGCAAAATTTCCGGTGCGGTTATTATGAAACTAGAATACATTTCGCAGATTCTGAAAGTTATTGCGATAGTTAGACTCTTTTAGTTGCTTGGGAATCGTCGTTTGAAGATGGGCATGTGAAACTGCGAGAAAAATTTTGAGAGCGCAGGACGGCTGCCGAAAGTCCGCGTAAAAACGCCCCCCGGGCCCAAAGTTTCACCGTGCAAAATTTCCGGTGCGGTTATTATGAAACTAGAATATATTCCGCAGATTCTGAAACTTACTGCGATAGTTAGACTCTTTTAGTTGCTTGGGAATCGTCGTTTGAAGATGGGCATGTGAAACTGCGAAAAAAATTTTGAGAGCGCAGGACGGCTGCCGAAAGTCCGCGTAAAAACGCCCCCCGGGCCCAAAGTTTCACCGTGCAAAATTTCCGGTGCGGTTATTATGAAACTAGAATACATTTCGCAGATTCTGAAAGTTATTGCGATAGTTAGACTCTTTTAGTTGCTTGGGAATCGTCGTTTGAAGATGGGCATGTGAAACTGCGAGAAAAATTTTGAGAGCGCAGGACGGCTGCCGAAAGTCCGCGTAAAAACGCCCCCCGGGCCCAAAGTTTCACCGTGCAAAATTTCCGGTGCGGTTATTATGAAACTAGAATATATTCCGCAGATTCTGAAACTTACTGCGATAGTTAGACTCTTTTAGTTGCTTGGGAATCGTCGTTTGAAGATGGGCATGTGAAACTGCGAGAAAAATTTTGAGAGCGCAGGACGGCTGCCGAAAGTCCGCGTAAAAACGCCCCCCGGGCCCAAAGTTTCACCGTGCAAAATTTCCGGTGCGGTTATTATGAAACTAGAATACATTTCGCAGATTCTGAAAGTTATTGCGATAGTTAGACTCTTTTAGTTGCTTGGGAATCGTCGTTTGAAGATGGGCATGTGAAACTGCGAGAAAAATTTTGAGAGCGCAGGACGGCTGCCGAAAGTCCGCGTAAAAACGCCCCCCGGGCCTAAAGTTTCACCGTGCAAAATTCCCGGTGATGTTATTATGAAACTAGAATACATTTCGCAGATTCTGAAACTTACTGCGATAGTTAGACTCTTTTAGTTGCTTGGGAATCGTCGTTTGAAGATGGGCATGTGAAACTGCGAGAAAAATTTTGAGAGCGCAGGACGGCTGCCGAAAGTCCGCGTAAAAACGCCCCCCGGGCCCAAAGTTTCACCGTGCAAAATTTCCGGTGCGGTTATTATGAAACTAGAATATATTCCGCAGATTCTGAAACTTACTGCGATAGTTAGACTCTTTTAGTTGCTTGGGAATCGTCGTTTGAAGATGGGCATGTGAAACTGCGAAAAAAATTTTGAGAGCGCAGGACGGCTGCCGAAAGTCCGCGTAAAAACGCCCCCCGGGCCCAAAGTTTCACCGTGCAAAATTTCCGGTGCGGTTATTATGAAACTAGAATACATTTCGCAGATTCTGAAAGTTATTGCGATAGTTAGACTCTTTTAGTTGCTTGGGAATCGTCGTTTGAAGATGGGCATGTGAAACTGCGAGAAAAATTTTGAGAGCGCAGGACGGCTGCCGAAAGTCCGCGTAAAAACGCCCCCCGGGCCTAAAGTTTCACCGTGCAAAATTCCCGGTGATGTTATTATGAAACTAGAATACATTTCGCAGATTCTGAAACTTACTGCGATAGTTAGACTCTTTTAGTTGCTTGGGAATCGTCGTTTGAAGATGGGCATGTGAAACTGCGAGAAAAATTTTGAGAGCGCAGGACGGCTGCCGAAAGTCCGCGTAAAAACGCCCCCCGGGCCCAAAGTTTCACCGTGCAAAATTTCCGGTGCGGTTATTATGAAACTAGAATATATTCCGCAGATTCTGAAACTTACTGCGATAGTTAGACTCTTTTAGTTGCTTGGGAATCGTCGTTTGAAGATGGGCATGTGAAACTGCGAGAAAAATTTTGAGAGCGCAGGACGGCTGCCGAAAGTCCGCGTAAAAACGCCCCCCGGGCCCAAAGTTTCACCGTGCAAAATTTCCGGTGCGGTTATTATGAAACTAGAATACATTTCGCAGATTCTGAAAGTTATTGCGATAGTTAGACTCTTTTAGTTGCTTGGGAATCGTCGTTTGAAGATGGGCATGTGAAACTGCGAGAAAAATTTTGAGAGCGCAGGACGGCTGCCGAAAGTCCGCGTAAAAACGCCCCCCGGGCCTAAAGTTTCACCGTGCAAAATTCCCGGTGATGTTATTATGAAACTAGAATACATTTCGCAGATTCTGAAACTTACTGCGATAGTTAGACTCTTTTAGTTGCTTGGGAATCGTCGTTTGAAGATGGGCATGTGAAACTGCGAGAAAAATTTTGAGAGCGCAGGACTGCTGCCGAAAGTCCGCGTAAAAACGCCCCCCGGGCCCAAAGTTTCACCGTGCAAAATTTCCGGTGCGGTTATTATGAAACTAGAATACATTTCGCAGATTCTGAAAGTTATTGCGATAGTTAGACTCTTTTAGTTGCTTGGGAATCGTCGTTTGAAGATGGGCATGTGAAACTGCGAGAAAAATTTTGAGAGCGCAGGACGGCTGCCGAAAGTCCGCGTAAAAACGCCCCCCGGGCCTAAAGTTTCACCGTGCAAAATTCCCGGTGATGTTATTATGAAACTAGAATACATTTCGCAGATTCTGAAACTTACTGCGATAGTTAGACTCTTTTAGTTGCTTGGGAATCGTCGTTTGAAGATGGGCATGTGAAACTGCGAGAAAAATTTTGAGAGCGCAGGACGGCTGCCGAAAGTCCGCGTAAAAACGCCCCCCGGGCCCAAAGTTTCACCGTGCAAAATTTCCGGTGCGGTTATTATGAAACTAGAATATATTCCGCAGATTCTGAAACTTACTGCGATAGTTAGACTCTTTTAGTTGCTTGGGAATCGTCGTTTGAAGATGGGCATGTGAAACTGCGAAAAAAATTTTGAGAGCGCAGGACGGCTGCCGAAAGTCCGCGTAAAAACGCCCCCCGGGCCCAAAGTTTCACCGTGCAAAATTTCCGGTGCGGTTATTATGAAACTAGAATATATTCCGCAGATTCTGAAACTTACTGCGATAGTTAGACTCTTTTAGTTGCTTGGGAATCGTCGTTTGAAGATGGGCATGTGAAACTGCGAGAAAAATTTTGAGAGCGCAGGACGGCTGCCGAAAGTCCGCGTAAAAACGCCCCCCGGGCCCAAAGTTTCACCGTGCAAAATTTCCGGTGCGGTTATTATGAAACTAGAATATATTCCGCAGATTCTGAAACTTACTGCGATAGTTAGACTCTTTTAGTTGCTTGGGAATCGTCGTTTGAAGATGGGCATGTGAAACTGCGAAAAAAATTTTGAGAGCGCAGGACGGCTGCCGAAAGTCCGCGTAAAAACGCCCCCCGGGCCCAAAGTTTCACCGTGCAAAATTTCCGGTGCGGTTATTATGAAACTAGAATACATTTCGCAGATTCTGAAAGTTATTGCGATAGTTAGACTCTTTTAGTTGCTTGGGAATCGTCGTTTGAAGATGGGCATGTGAAACTGCGAGAAAAATTTTGAGAGCGCAGGACGGCTGCCGAAAGTCCGCGTAAAAACGCCCCCCGGGCCTAAAGTTTCACCGTGCAAAATTCCCGGTGATGTTATTATGAAACTAGAATACATTTCGCAGATTCTGAAACTTACTGCGATAGTTAGACTCTTTTAGTTGCTTGGGAATCGTCGTTTGAAGATGGGCATGTGAAACTGCGAGAAAAATTTTGAGAGCGCAGGACGGCTGCCGAAAGTCCGCGTAAAAACGCCCCCCGGGCCCAAAGTTTCACCGTGCAAAATTTCCGGTGCGGTTATTATGAAACTAGAATATATTCCGCAGATTCTGAAACTTACTGCGATAGTTAGACTCTTTTAGTTGCTTGGGAATCGTCGTTTGAAGATGGGCATGTGAAACTGCGAGAAAAATTTTGAGAGCGCAGGACGGCTGCCGAAAGTCCGCGTAAAAACGCCCCCCGGGCACAAAGTTTCACCGTGCAAAATTTCCGGTGCGGTTATTATGAAACTAGAATACATTTCGCAGATTCTGAAAGTTATTGCGATAGTTAGACTCTTTTAGTTGCTTGGGAATCGTCGTTTGAAGATGGGCATGTGAAACTGCGAGAAAAATTTTGAGAGCGCAGGACGGCTGCCGAAAGTCCGCGTAAAAACGCCCCCCGGGCCTAAAGTTTCACCGTGCAAAATTCCCGGTGATGTTATTATGAAACTAGAATACATTTCGCAGATTCTGAAACTTACTGCGATAGTTAGACTCTTTTAGTTGCTTGGGAATCGTCGTTTGAAGATGGGCATGTGAAACTGCGAGAAAAATTTTGAGAGCGCAGGACGGCTGCCGAAAGTCCGCGTAAAAACGCCCCCCGGGCCCAAAGTTTCACCGTGCAAAATTTCCGGTGCGGTTATTATGAAACTAGAATATATTCCGCAGATTCTGAAACTTACTGCGATAGTTAGACTCTTTTAGTTGCTTGGGAATCGTCGTTTGAAGATGGGCATGTGAAACTGCGAGAAAAATTTTGAGAGCTCAGGACGGCTGCCGAAAGTCCGCGTAAAAACGCCCCCCGGGCCCAAAGTTTCACCGTGCAAAATTTCCGGTGCGGTTATTATGAAACTAGAATACATTTCGCAGATTCTGAAAGTTATTGCGATAGTTAGACTCTTTTATTTGCTTGGGAATCGTCGTTTGAAGATGGGCATGTGAAACTGCGAGAAAAATTTTGAGAGCGCAGGACGGCTGCCGAAAGTCCGCGTAAAAACGCCCCCCGGGCCTAAAGTTTCACCGTGCAAAATTCCCGGTGATGTTATTATGAAACTAGAATACATTTCGCAGATTCTGAAACTTACTGCGATAGTTAGACTCTTTTAGTTGCTTGGGAATCGTCGTTTGAAGATGGGCATGTGAAACTGCGAGAAAAATTTTGAGAGCGCAGGACGGCTGCCGAAAGTCCGCGTAAAAACGCCCCCCGGGCCCAAAGTTTCACCGTGCAAAATTTCCGGTGCGGTTATTATGAAACTAGAATATATTCCGCAGATTCTGAAACTTACTGCGATAGTTAGACTCTTTTAGTTGCTTGGGAATCGTCGTTTGAAGATGGGCATGTGAAACTGCGAGAAAAATTTTGAGAGCGCAGGACGGCTGCCGAAAGTCCGCGTAAAAACGCCCCCCGGGCCCAAAGTTTCACCGTGCAAAATTTCCGGTGCGGTTATTATGAAACTAGAATATATTCCGCAGATTCTGAAACTTACTGCGATAGTTAGACTCTTTTAGTTGCTTGGGAATCGTCGTTTGAAGATGGGCATGTGAAACTGCGAAAAAAATTTTGAGAGCGCAGGACGGCTGCCGAAAGTCCGCGTAAAAACGCCCCCCGGGCCCAAAGTTTCACCGTGCAAAATTTCCGGTGCGGTTATTATGAAACTAGAATACATTTCGCAGATTCTGAAACTTACTGCGATAGTTAGACTCTTTTAGTTGCTTGGGAATCGTCGTTTGAAGATGGGCATGTGAAACTGCGAGAAAAATTTTGAGAGCGCAGGACGGCTGCCGAAAGTCCGCGTAAAAACGCCCCCCGGGCCCAAAGTTTCACCGTGCAAAATTTCCGGTGCGGTTATTATGAAACTAGAATATATTCCGCAGATTCTGAAACTTACTGCGATAGTTAGACTCTTTTAGTTGCTTGGGAATCGTCGTTTGAAGATGGGCATGTGAAACTGCGAGAAAAATTTTGAGAGCGCAGGACGGCTGCCGAAAGTCCGCGTAAAAACGCCCCCCGGGCCCAAAGTTTCACCGTGCAAAATTTCCGGTGCGGTTATTATGAAACTAGAATATATTCCGCAGATTCTGAAACTTACTGCGATAGTTAGACTCTTTTAGTTGCTTGGGAATCGTCGTTTGAAGATGGGCATGTGAAACTGCGAAAAAAATTTTGAGAGCGCAGGACGGCTGCCGAAAGTCCGCGTAAAAACGCCCCCCGGGCCCAAAGTTTCACCGTGCAAAATTTCCGGTGCGGTTATTATGAAACTAGAATACATTTCGCAGATTCTGAAAGTTATTGCGATAGTTAGACTCTTTTAGTTGCTTGGGAATCGTCGTTTGAAGATGGGCATGTGAAACTGCGAGAAAAATTTTGAGAGCGCAGGACGGCTGCCGAAAGTCCGCGTAAAAACGCCCCCCGGGCCTAAAGTTTCACCGTGCAAAATTCCCGGTGATGTTATTATGAAACTAGAATACATTTCGCAGATTCTGAAACTTACTGCGATAGTTAGACTCTTTTAGTTGCTTGGGAATCGTCGTTTGAAGATGGGCATGTGAAACTGCGAGAAAAATTTTGAGAGCGCAGGACGGCTGCCGAAAGTCCGCGTAAAAACGCCCCCCGGGCCCAAAGTTTCACCGTGCAAAATTTCCGGTGCGGTTATTATGAAACTAGAATATATTCCGCAGATTCTGAAACTTACTGCGATAGTTAGACTCTTTTAGTTGCTTGGGAATCGTCGTTTGAAGATGGGCATGTGAAACTGCGAGAAAAATTTTGAGAGCGCAGGACGGCTGCCGAAAGTCCGCGTAAAAACGCCCCCCGGGCCCAAAGTTTCACCGTGCAAAATTTCCGGTGCGGTTATTATGAAACTAGAATACATTTCGCAGATTCTGAAAGTTATTGCGATAGTTAGACTCTTTTAGTTGCTTGGGAATCGTCGTTTGAAGATGGGCATGTGAAACTGCGAGAAAAATTTTGAGAGCGCAGGACGGCTGCCGAAAGTCCGCGTAAAAAGGCCCCCCGGGCCTAAAGTTTCACCGTGCAAAATTCCCGGTGATGTTATTATGAAACTAGAATACATTTCGCAGATTCTGAAACTTACTGCGATAGTTAGACTCTTTTAGTTGCTTGGGAATCGTCGTTTGAAGATGGGCATGTGAAACTGCGAGAAAAATTTTGAGAGCGCAGGACGGCTGCCGAAAGTCCGCGTAAAAACGCCCCCCGGGCCCAAAGTTTCACCGTGCAAAATTTCCGGTGCGGTTATTATGAAACTAGAATATATTCCGCAGATTCTGAAACTTACTGCGATAGTTAGACTCTTTTAGTTGCTTGGGAATCGTCGTTTGAAGATGGGCATGTGAAACTGCGAGAAAAATTTTGAGAGCTCAGGACGGCTGCCGAAAGTCCGCGTAAAAACGCCCCCCGGGCCCAAAGTTTCACCGTGCAAAATTTCCGGTGCGGTTATTATGAAACTAGAATACATTTCGCAGATTCTGAAAGTTATTGCGATAGTTAGACTCTTTTATTTGCTTGGGAATCGTCGTTTGAAGATGGGCATGTGAAACTGCGAGAAAAATTTTGAGAGCGCAGGACGGCTGCCGAAAGTCCGCGTAAAAACGCCCCCCGGGCCTAAAGTTTCACCGTGCAAAATTCCCGGTGATGTTATTATGAAACTAGAATACATTTCGCAGATTCTGAAACTTACTGCGATAGTTAGACTCTTTTAGTTGCTTGGGAATCGTCGTTTGAAGATGGGCATGTGAAACTGCGAGAAAAATTTTGAGAGCGCAGGACGGCTGCCGAAAGTCCGCGTAAAAACGCCCCCCGGGCCCAAAGTTTCACCGTGCAAAATTTCCGGTGCGGTTATTATGAAACTAGAATATATTCCGCAGATTCTGAAACTTACTGCGATAGTTAGACTCTTTTAGTTGCTTGGGAATCGTCGTTTGAAGATGGGCATGTGAAACTGCGAAAAAAATTTTGAGAGCGCAGGACGGCTGCCGAAAGTCCGCGTAAAAACGCCCCCCGGGCCCAAAGTTTCACCGTGCAAAATTTCCGGTGCGGTTATTATGAAACTAGAATATATTCCGCAGATTCTGAAACTTACTGCGATAGTTAGACTCTTTTAGTTGCTTGGGAATCGTCGTTTGAAGATGGGCATGTGAAACTGCGAGAAAAATTTTGAGAGCGCAGGACGGCTGCCGAAAGTCTGCGTAAAAACGCCCCCCGGGCCTAAAGTTTCACCGTGCAAAATTCCCGGTGATGTTATTATGAAACTAGAATACATTTCGCAGATTCTGAAAGTTATTGCGATAGTTAGACTCTTTTAGTTGCTTGGGAATCGTCGTTTGAAGATGGGCATGTGAAACTGCGAGAAAAATTTTGAGAGCGCAGGACGGCTGCCGAAAGTCCGCGTAAAAACGCCCCCCGGGCCTAAAGTTTCACCGTGCAAAATTCCCGGTGATGTTATTATGAAACTAGAATACATTTCGCAGATTCTGAAACTTACTGCGATAGTTAGACTCTTTTAGTTGCTTGGGAATCGTCGTTTGAAGATGGGCATGTGAAACTGCGAGAAAAATTTTGAGAGCGCAGGACGGCTGCCGAAAGTCCGCGTAAAAACGCCCCCCGGGCCCAAAGTTTCACCGTGCAAAATTTCCTGTGCGGTTATTATGAAACTAGAATATATTCCGCAGATTCTGAAACTTACTGCGATAGTTAGACTCTTTTAGTTGCTTGGGAATCGTCGTTTGAAGATGGGCATGTGAAACTGCGAAAAAAATTTTGAGAGCGCAGGACGGCTGCCGAAAGTCCGCGTAAAAACGCCCCCCGGGCCCAAAGTTTCACCGTGCAAAATTTCCGGTGCAGTTATTATGAAACTAGAATACATTTCGCAGATTCTGAAAGTTATTGCGATAGTTAGACTCTTTTAGTTGCTTGGGAATCGTCGTTTGAAGATGGGCATGTGAAACTGCGAGAAAAATTTTGAGAGCGCAGGACGGCTGCCGAAAGTCCGCGTAAAAACGCCCCCTGGGCCTAAAGTTTCACCGTGCAAAATTCCCGGTGATGTTATTATGAAACTAGAATACATTTCGCAGATTCTGAAACTTACTGCGATAGTTAGACTCTTTTAGTTGCTTGGGAATCGTCGTTTGAAGATGGGCATGTGAAACTGCGAGAAAAATTTTGAGAGCGCAGGACGGCTGCCGAAAGTCCGCGTAAAAACGCCCCCCGGGCCCAAAGTTTCACCGTGCAAAATTTCCGGTGCGGTTATTATGAAACTAGAATACATTTCGCAGATTCTGAAACTTACTGCGATAGTTAGACTCTTTTAGTTGCTTGGGAATCGTCGTTTGAAGATGGGCATGTGAAACTGCGAGAAAAATTTTGAGAGCGCAGGACGGCTGCCGAAAGTCCGCGTAAAAACGCCCCCCGGGCCCAAAGTTTCACCGTGCAAAATTTCCGGTGCGGTTATTATGAAACTAGAATATATTCCGCAGATTCTGAAACTTACTGCGATAGTTAGACTCTTTTAGTTGCTTGGGAATCGTCGTTTGAAGATGGGCATGTGAAACTGCGAGAAAAATTTTGAGAGCGCAGGACGGCTGCCGAAAGTCCGCGTAAAAACGCCCCCCGGGCCCAAAGTTTCACCGTGCAAAATTTCCGGTGCGGTTATTATGAAACTAGAATACATTTCGCAGATTCTGAAAGTTATTGCGATAGTTAGACTCTTTTAGTTGCTTGGGAATCGTCGTTTGAAGATGGGCATGTGAAACTGCGAGAAAAATTTTGAGAGCGCAGGACGGCTGCCGAAAGTCCGCGTAAAAACGCCCCCCGGGCCTAAAGTTTCACCGTGCAAAATTCCCGGTGATGTTATTATGAAACTAGAATACATTTCGCAGATTCTGAAACTTACTGCGATAGTTAGACTCTTTTAGTTGCTTGGGAATCGTCGTTTGAAGATGGGCATGTGAAACTGCGAGAAAAATTTTGAGAGCGCAGGACGGCTGCCGAAAGTCCGCGTAAAAACGCCCCCCGGGCTTAAAGTTTCACCGTGCAAAATTTCCGGTGCGGTTATTATGAAACTAGAATATATTCCGCAGATTCTGAAACTTACTGCGATAGTTAGACTCTTTTAGTTGCTTGGGAATCGTCGTTTGAAGATGGGCATGTGAAACTGCGAGAAAAATTTTGAGAGCTCAGGACGGCTGCCGAAAGTCCGCGTAAAAACGCCCCCCGGGCCCAAAGTTTCACCGTGCAAAATTTCCGGTGCGGTTATTATGAAACTAGAATACATTTCGCAGATTCTGAAAGTTATTGCGATAGTTAGACTCTTTTATTTGCTTGGGAATCGTCGTTTGAAGATGGGCATGTGAAACTGCGAGAAAAATTTTGAGAGCGCAGGACGGCTGCCGAAAGTCCGCGTAAAAACGCCCCCCGGGCCTAAAGTTTCACCGTGCAAAATTCCCGGTGATGTTATTATGAAACTAGAATACATTTCGCAGATTCTGAAACTTACTGCGATAGTTAGACTCTTTTAGTTGCTTGGGAATCGTCGTTTGAAGATGGGCATGTGAAACTGCGAGAAAAATTTTGAGAGCGCAGGACGGCTGCCGAAAGTCCGCGTAAAAACGCCCCCCGGGCCCAAAGTTTCACCGTGCAAAATTTCCGGTGCGGTTATTATGAAACTAGAATATATTCCGCAGATTCTGAAACTTACTGCGATAGTTAGACTCTTTTAGTTGCTTGGGAATCGTCGTTTGAAGATGGGCATGTGAAACTGCGAAAAAAATTTTGAGAGCGCAGGACGGCTGCCGAAAGTCCGCGTAAAAACGCCCCCCGGGCCCAAAGTTTCACCGTGCAAAATTTCCGGTGCGGTTATTATGAAACTAGAATATATTCCGCAGATTCTGAAACTTACTGCGATAGTTAGACTCTTTTAGTTGCTTGGGAATCGTCGTTTGAAGATGGGCATGTGAAACTGCGAGAAAAATTTTGAGAGCGCAGGACGGCTGCCGAAAGTCTGCGTAAAAACGCCCCCCGGGCCTAAAGTTTCACCGTGCAAAATTCCCGGTGATGTTATTATGAAACTAGAATACATTTCGCAGATTCTGAAAGTTATTGCGATAGCTAGACTCTTTTAGTTGCTTGGGAATCGTCGTTTGAAGATGGGCATGTGAAACTGCGAGAAAAATTTTGAGAGCGCAGGACGGCTGCCGAAAGTCCGCGTAAAAACGCCCCCCGGGCCTAAAGTTTCACCGTGCAAAATTCCCGGTGATGTTATTATGAAACTAGAATACATTTCGCAGATTCTGAAACTTACTGCGATAGTTAGACTCTTTTAGTTGCTTGGGAATCGTCGTTTGAAGATGGGCATGTGAAACTGCGAGAAAAATTTTGAGAGCGCAGGACGGCTGCCGAAAGTCCGCGTAAAAACGCCCCCCGGGCCCAAAGTTTCACCGTGCAAAATTTCCGGTGCGGTTATTATGAAACTAGAATATATTCCGCAGATTCTGAAACTTACTGCGATAGTTAGACTCTTTTAGTTGCTTGGGAATCGTCGTTTGAAGATGGGCATGTGAAACTGCGAAAAAAATTTTGAGAGCGCAGGACGGCTGCCGAAAGTCCGCGTAAAAACGCCCCCCGGGCCCAAAGTTTCACCGTGCAAAATTTCCGGTGCGGTTATTATGAAACTAGAATACATTTCGCAGATTCTGAAAGTTATTGCGATAGTTAGACTCTTTTAGTTGCTTGGGAATCGTCGTTTGAAGATGGGCATGTGAAACTGCGAGAAAAATTTTGAGAGCGCAGGACGGCTGCCGAAAGTCCGCGTAAAAACGCCCCCCGGGCCTAAAGTTTCACCGTGCAAAATTCCCGGTGATGTTATTATGAAACTAGAATACATTTCGCAGATTCTGAAACTTACTGCGATAGTTAGACTCTTTTAGTTGCTTGGGAATCGTCGTTTGAAGATGGGCATGTGAAACTGCGAGAAAAATTTTGAGAGCGCAGGACGGCTGCCGAAAGTCCGCGTAAAAACGCCCCCCGGGCCCAAAGTTTCACCGTGCAAAATTTCCGGTGCGGTTATTATGAAACTAGAATATATTCCGCAGATTCTGAAACTTACTGCGATAGTTAGACTCTTTTAGTTGCTTGGGAATCGTCGTTTGAAGATGGGCATGTGAAACTGCGAAAAAAATTTTGAGAGCGCAGGACGGCTGCCGAAAGTCCGCGTAAAAACGCCCCCCGGGCCCAAAGTTTCACCGTGCAAAATTTCCGGTGCGGTTATTATGAAACTAGAATACATTTCGCAGATTCTGAAAGTTATTGCGATAGTTAGACTCTTTTAGTTGCTTGGGAATCGTCGTTTGAAGATGGGCATGTGAAACTGCGAGAAAAATTTTGAGAGATTAGGACGGCTGCCGAAAGTCCGCGTAAAAACGCCCCCCGGGCCTAAAGTTTCACCGTGCAAAATTCCCGGTGATGTTATTATGAAACTAGAATACATTTCGCAGATTCTGAAACTTACTGCGATAGTTAGACTCTTTTAGTTGCTTGGGAATCGTCGTTTGAAGATGGGCATGTGAAACTGCGAGAAAAATTTTGAGAGCGCAGGACGGCTGCCGAAAGTCCGCGTAAAAACGCCCCCCGGGCCCAAAGTTTCACCGTGCAAAATTTCCGGTGCGGTTATTATGAAACTAGAATATATTCCGCAGATTCTGAAACTTACTGCGATAGTTAGACTCTTTTAGTTGCTTGGGAATCGTCGTTTGAAGATGGGCATGTGAAACTGCGAGAAAAATTTTGAGAGCGCAGGACGGCTGCCGAAAGTCCGCGTAAAAACGCCCCCGGGCCCAAAGTTTCACCGTGCAAAATTTCCGGTGCGGTTATTATGAAACTAGAATACATTTCGCAGATTCTGAAAGTTATTGCGATAGTTAGACTCTTTTAGTTGCTTGGGAATCGTCGTTTGAAGATGGGCATGTGAAACTGCGAGAAAAATTTTGAGAGCGCAGGACGGCTGCCGAAAGTCCGCGTAAAAACGCCCCCCGGGCCTAAAGTTTCACCGTGCAAAATTCCCGGTGATGTTATTATGAAACTAGAATACATTTCGCAGATTCTGAAACTTACTGCGATAGTTAGACTCTTTTAGTTGCTTGGGAATCGTCGTTTGAAGATGGGCATGTGAAACTGCGAGAAAAATTTTGAGAGCGCAGGACGGCTGCCGAAAGTCCGCGTAAAAACGCCCCCCGGGCCCAAAGTTTCACCGTGCAAAATTTCCGGTGCGGTTATTATGAAACTAGAATATATTCCGCAGATTCTGAAACTTACTGCGATAGTTAGACTCTTTTAGTTGCTTGGGAATCGTCGTTTGAAGATGGGCATGTGAAACTGCGAAAAAAATTTTGAGAGCGCAGGACGGCTGCCGAAAGTCCGCGTAAAAACGCCCCCCGGGCCTAAAGTTTCACCGTGCAAAATTCCCGGTGATGTTATTATGAAACTAGAATACATTTCGCAGATTCTGAAACTTACTGCGATAGTTAGACTCTTTTAGTTGCTTGGGAATCGTCGTTTGAAGATGGGCATGTGAAACTGCGAGAAAAATTTTGAGAGCGCAGGACGGCTGCCGAAAGTCCGCGTAAAAACGCCCCCCGGGCCCAAAGTTTCACCGTGCAAAATTTCCGGTGCGGTTATTATGAAACTAGAATATATTCCGCAGATTCTGAAACTTACTGCGATAGTTAGACTCTTTTAGTTGCTTGGGAATCGTCGTTTGAAGATGGGCATGTGAAACTGCGAGAAAAATTTTGAGAGCGCAGGACGGCTGCCGAAAGTCTGCGTAAAAACGCCCCCCGGGCCTAAAGTTTCACCGTGCAAAATTCCCGGTGATGTTATTATGAAACTAGAATACATTTCGCAGATTCTGAAAGTTATTGCGATAGTTAGACTCTTTTAGTTGCTTGGGAATCGTCGTTTGAAGATGGGCATGTGAAACTGCGAGAAAAATTTTGAGAGCGCAGGACGGCTGCCGAAAGTCCGCGTAAAAACGCCCCCCGGGCCTAAAGTTTCACCGTGCAAAATTCCCGGTGATGTTATTATGAAACTAGAATACATTTCGCAGATTCTGAAACTTACTGCGATAGTTAGACTCTTTTAGTTGCTTGGGAATCGTCGTTTGAAGATGGGCATGTGAAACTGCGAGAAAAATTTTGAGAGCGCAGGACGGCTGCCGAAAGTCCGCGTAAAAACGCCCCCCGGGCCCAAAGTTTCACCGTGCAAAATTTCCGGTGCGGTTATTATGAAACTAGAATATATTCCGCAGATTCTGAAACTTACTGCGATAGTTAGACTCTTTTAGTTGCTTGGGAATCGTCGTTTGAAGATGGGCATGTGAAACTGCGAAAAAAATTTTGAGAGCGCAGGACGGCTGCCGAAAGTCCGCGTAAAAACGCCCCCCGGGCCCAAAGTTTCACCGTGCAAAATTTCCGGTGCGGTTATTATGAAACTAGAATACATTTCGCAGATTCTGAAAGTTATTGCGATAGTTAGACTCTTTTAGTTGCTTGGGAATCGTCGTTTGAAGATGGGCATGTGAAACTGCGAGAAAAATTTTGAGAGCGCAGGACGGCTGCCGAAAGTCCGCGTAAAAACGCCCCCCGGGCCTAAAGTTTCACCGTGCAAAATTCCCGGTGATGTTATTATGAAACTAGAATACATTTCGCAGATTCTGAAACTTACTGCGATAGTTAGACTCTTTTAGTTGCTTGGGAATCGTCGTTTGAAGATGGGCATGTGAAACTGCGAGAAAAATTTTGAGAGCGCAGGACGGCTGCCGAAAGTCCGCGTAAAAACGCCCCCCGGGCCCAAAGTTTCACCGTGCAAAATTTCCGGTGCGGTTATTATGAAACTAGAATATATTCCGCAGATTCTGAAACTTACTGCGATAGTTAGACTCTTTTAGTTGCTTGGGAATCGTCGTTTGAAGATGGGCATGTGAAACTGCGAAAAAAATTTTGAGAGCGCAGGACGGCTGCCGAAAGTCCGCGTAAAAACGCCCCCCGGGCCCAAAGTTTCACCGTGCAAAATTTCCGGTGCGGTTATTATGAAACTAGAATACATTTCGCAGATTCTGAAAGTTATTGCGATAGTTAGACTCTTTTAGTTGCTTGGGAATCGTCGTTTGAAGATGGGCATGTGAAACTGCGAGAAAAATTTTGAGAGCGCAGGACGGCTGCCGAAAGTCCGCGTAAAAACGCCCCCCGGGCCTAAAGTTTCACCGTGCAAAATTCCCGGTGATGTTATTATGAAACTAGAATACATTTCGCAGATTCTGAAACTTACTGCGATAGTTAGACTCTTTTAGTTGCTTGGGAATCGTCGTTTGAAGATGGGCATGTGAAACTGCGAGAAAAATTTTGAGAGCGCAGGACGGCTGCCGAAAGTCCGCGTAAAAACGCCCCCCGGGCCCAAAGTTTCACCGTGCAAAATTTCCGGTGCGGTTATTATGAAACTAGAATATATTCCGCAGATTCTGAAACTTACTGCGATAGTTAGACTCTTTTAGTTGCTTGGGAATCGTCGTTTGAAGATGGGCATGTGAAACTGCGAGAAAAATTTTGAGAGCGCAGGACGGCTGCCGAAAGTCCGCGTAAAAACGCCCCCCGGGCCCAAAGTTTCACCGTGCAAAATTTCCGGTGCGGTTATTATGAAACTAGAATACATTTCGCAGATTCTGAAAGTTATTGCGATAGTTAGACTCTTTTAGTTGCTTGGGAATCGTCGTTTGAAGATGGGCATGTGAAACTGCGAGAAAAATTTTGAGAGCGCAGGACGGCTGCCGAAAGTCCGCGTAAAAACGCCCCCCGGGCCTAAAGTTTCACCGTGCAAAATTCCCGGTGATGTTATTATGAAACTAGAATACATTTCGCAGATTCTGAAACTTACTGCGATAGTTAGACTCTTTTAGTTGCTTGGGAATCGTCGTTTGAAGATGGGCATGTGAAACTGCGAGAAAAATTTTGAGAGCGCAGGACGGCTGCCGAAAGTCCGCGTAAAAACGCCCCCCGGGCCCAAAGTTTCACCGTGCAAAATTTCCGGTGCGGTTATTATGAAACTAGAATATATTCCGCAGATTCTGAAACTTACTGCGATAGTTAGACTCTTTTAGTTGCTTGGGAATCGTCGTTTGAAGATGGGCATGTGAAACTGCGAAAAAAATTTTGAGAGCGCAGGACGGCTGCCGAAAGTCCGCGTAAAAACGCCCCCCGGGCCCAAAGTTTCACCGTGCAAAATTTCCGGTGCGGTTATTATGAAACTAGAATACATTTCGCAGATTCTGAAAGTTATTGCGATAGTTAGACTCTTTTAGTTGCTTGGGAATCGTCGTTTGAAGATGGGCATGTGAAACTGCGAGAAAAATTTTGAGAGCGCAGGACGGCTGCCGAAAGTCCGCGTAAAAACGCCCCCCGGGCCTAAAGTTTCACCGTGCAAAATTCCCGGTGATGTTATTATGAAACTAGAATACATTTCGCAGATTCTGAAACTTACTGCGATAGTTAGACTCTTTTAGTTGCTTGGGAATCGTCGTTTGAAGATGGGCATGTGAAACTGCGAGAAAAATTTTGAGAGCGCAGGACGGCTGCCGAAAGTCCGCGTAAAAACGCCCCCCGGGCCCAAAGTTTCACCGTGCAAAATTTCCGGTGCGGTTATTATGAAACTAGAATATATTCCGCAGATTCTGAAACTTACTGCGATAGTTAGACTCTTTTAGTTGCTTGGGAATCGTCGTTTGAAGATGGGCATGTGAAACTGCGAAAAAAATTTTGAGAGCGCAGGACGGCTGCCGAAAGTCCGCGTAAAAACGCCCCCCGGGCCCAAAGTTTCACCGTGCAAAATTTCCGGTGCGGTTATTATGAAACTAGAATACATTTCGCAGATTCTGAAAGTTATTGCGATAGTTAGACTCTTTTAGTTGCTTGGGAATCGTCGTTTGAAGATGGGCATGTGAAACTGCGAGAAAAATTTTGAGAGCGCAGGACGGCTGCCGAAAGTCCGCGTAAAAACGCCCCCCGGGCCTAAAGTTTCACCGTGCAAAATTCCCGGTGATGTTATTATGAAACTAGAATACATTTCGCAGATTCTGAAACTTACTGCGATAGTTAGACTCTTTTAGTTGCTTGGGAATCGTCGTTTGAAGATGGGCATGTGAAACTGCGAGAAAAATTTGAGAGCGCAGGACGGCTGCCGAAAGTCCGCGTAAAAACGCCCCCCGGGCCCAAAGTTTCACCGTGCAAAATTTCCGGTGCGGTTATTATGAAACTAGAATATATTCCGCAGATTCTGAAACTTACTGCGATAGTTAGACTCTTTTAGTTGCTTGGGAATCGTCGTTTGAAGATGGGCATGTGAAACTGCGAGAAAAATTTTGAGAGCGCAGGACGGCTGCCGAAAGTCCGCGTAAAAACGCCCCCCGGGCCCAAAGTTTCACCGTGCAAAATTTCCGGTGCGGTTATTATGAAACTAGAATACATTTCGCAGATTCTGAAAGTTATTGCGATAGTTAGACTCTTTTAGTTGCTTGGGAATCGTCGTTTGAAGATGGGCATGTGAAACTGCGAGAAAAATTTTGAGAGCGCAGGACGGCTGCCGAAAGTCCGCGTAAAAACGCCCCCCGGGCCTAAAGTTTCACCGTGCAAAATTCCCGGTGATGTTATTATGAAACTAGAATACATTTCGCAGATTCTGAAACTTACTGCGATAGTTAGACTCTTTTAGTTGCTTGGGAATCGTCGTTTGAAGATGGGCATGTGAAACTGCGAGAAAAATTTTGAGAGCGCAGGACGGCTGCCGAAAGTCCGCGTAAAAACGCCCCCCGGGCCCAAAGTTTCACCGTGCAAAATTTCCGGTGCGGTTATTATGAAACTAGAATATATTCCGCAGATTCTGAAACTTACTGCGATAGTTAGACTCTTTTAGTTGCTTGGGAATCGTCGTTTGAAGATGGGCATGTGAAACTGCGAAAAAAATTTTGAGAGCGCAGGACAGCTGCCGAAAGTCCGCGTAAAAACGCCCCCCGGGCCCAAAGTTTCACCGTGCAAAATTTCCGGTGCGGTTATTATGAAACTAGAATATATTCCGCAGATTCTGAAACTTACTGCGATAGTTAGACTCTTTTAGTTGCTTGGGAATCGTCGTTTGAAGATGGGCATGTGAAACTGCGAGAAAAATTTTGAGAGCGCAGGACGGCTGCCGAAAGTCCGCGTAAAAACGCCCCCCGGGCCCAAAGTTTCACCGTGCAAAATTTCCGGTGCGGTTATTATGAAACTAGAATATATTCCGCAGATTCTGAAACTTACTGCGATAGTTAGACTCTTTTAGTTGCTTGGGAATCGTCGTTTGAAGATGGGCATGTGAAACTGCGAAAAAAATTTTGAGAGCGCAGGACGGCTGCCGAAAGTCCGCGTAAAAACGCCCCCCGGGCCCAAAGTTTCACCGTGCAAAATTTCCGGTGCGGTTATTATGAAACTAGAATACATTTTGCAGATTCTGAAAGTTATTGCGATAGTTAGACTCTTTTAGTTGCTTGGGAATCGTCGTTTGAAGATGGGCATGTGAAACTGCGAGAAAAATTTTGAGAGCGCAGGACGGCTGCCGAAAATCCGCGTAAAAACGCCCCCCGGGCCTAAAGTTTCACCGTGCAAAATTCCCGGTGATGTTATTATGAAACTAGAATACATTTCGCAGATTCTGAAACTTACTGCGATAGTTAGACTCTTTTAGTTGCTTGGGAATCGTCGTTTGAAGATGGGCATGTGAAACTGCGAGAAAAATTTTGAGAGCGCAGGACGGCTGCCGAAAGTCCGCGTAAAAACGCCCCCCGGGCCCAAAGTTTCACCGTGCAAAATTTCCGGTGCGGTTATTATGAAACTAGAATATATTCCGCAGATTCTGAAACTTACTGCGATAGTTAGACTCTTTTAGTTGCTTGGGAATCGTCGTTTGAAGATGGGCATGTGAAACTGCGAGAAAAATTTTGAGAGCGCAGGACGGCTGCCGAAAGTCCGCGTAAAAACGCCCCCCGGGCCTAAAGTTTCACCGTGCAAAATTCCCGGTGATGTTATTATGAAACTAGAATACATTTCGCAGATTCTGAAACTTACTGCGATAGTTAGACTCTTTTAGTTGCTTGGGAATCGTCGTTTGAAGATGGGCATGTGAAACTGCGAGAAAAATTTTGAGAGCGCAGGACGGCTGCCGAAAGTCCGCGTAAAAACGCCCCCCGGGCCCAAAGTTTCACCGTGCAAAATTTCCGGTGCGGTTATTATGAAACTAGAATATATTCCGCAGATTCTGAAACTTACTGCGATAGTTAGACTCTTTTAGTTGCTTGGGAATCGTCGTTTGAAGATGGGCATGTGAAACTGCGAAAAAAATTTTGAGAGCGCAGGACGGCTGCCGAAAGTCCGCGTAAAAACGCCCCCCGGGCCCAAAGTTTCACCGTGCAAAATTTCCGGTGCGGTTATTATGAAACTAGAATACATTTCGCAGATTCTGAAAGTTATTGCGATAGTTAGACTCTTTTAGTTGCTTGGGAATCGTCGTTTGAAGATGGGCATGTGAAACTGCGAGAAAAATTTTGAGAGCGCAGGACGGCTGCCGAAAGTCCGCGTAAAAACGCCCCCCGGGCCTAAAGTTTCACCGTGCAAAATTCCCGGTGATGTTATTATGAAACTAGAATACATTTCGCAGATTCTGAAACTTACTGCGATAGTTAGACTCTTTTAGTTGCTTGGGAATCGTCGTTTGAAGATGGGCATGTGAAACTGCGAGAAAAATTTTGAGAGCGCAGGACGGCTGCCGAAAGTCCGCGTAAAAACGCCCCCCGGGCCCAAAGTTTCACCGTGCAAAATTTCCGGTGCGGTTATTATGAAACTAGAATATATTCCGCAGATTCTGAAACTTACTGCGATAGTTAGACTCTTTTAGTTGCTTGGGAATCGTCGTTTGAAGATGGGCATGTGAAACTGCGAGAAAAATTTTGAGAGCGCAGGACGGCTGCCGAAAGTCCGCGTAAAAACGCCCCCCGGGCCCAAAGTTTCACCGTGCAAAATTTCCGGTGCGGTTACTATGAAACTAGAATACATTTCGCAGATTCTGAAAGTTATTGCGATAGTTAGACTCTTTTAGTTTTGGGAATCGTCGTTTGAAGATGGGCATGTGAAACTGCGAGAAAAATTTTGAGAGCGCAGGACGGCTGCCGAAAGTCCGCGTAAAAACGCCCCCCGGGCCTAAAGTTTCACCGTGCAAAATTCCCGGTGATGTTATTATGAAACTAGAATATATTTCGCAGATTCTGAAACTTACTGCGATAGTTAGACTCTTTTAGTTGCTTGGGAATCGTCGTTTGAAGATGGGCATGTGAAACTGCGAGAAAAATTTTGAGAGCGCAGGACGGCTGCCGAAAGTCCGCGTAAAAACGCCCCCCGGGCCCAAAGTTTCACCGTGCAAAATTTCCGGTGCGGTTATTATGAAACTAGAATATATTCCGCAGATTCTGAAACTTACTGCGATAGTTAGACTCTTTTAGTTGCTTGGGAATCGTCGTTTGAAGATGGGCATGTGAAACTGCGAAAAAAATTTTGAGAGCGCAGGACGGCAGCCGAAAGTCCGCGTAAAAACGCCCCCCGGGCCCAAAGTTTCACCGTGCAAAATTTCCGGTGCGGTTATTATGAAACTAGAATATATTCCGCAGATTCTGAAACTTACTGCGATAGTTAGACTCTTTTAGTTGCTTGGGAATCGTCGTTTGAAGATGGGCATGTGAAACTGCGAGAAAAATTTTGAGAGCGCAGGACGGCTGCCGAAAGTCTGCGTAAAAACGCCCCCCGGGCCTAAAGTTTCACCGTGCAAAATTCCCGGTGATGTTATTATGAAACTAGAATACATTTCGCAGATTCTGAAAGTTATTGCGATAGTTAGACTCTTTTAGTTGCTTGGGAATCGTCGTTTGAAGATGGGCATGTGAAACTGCGAGAAAAATTTTGAGAGCGCAGGACGGCTGCCGAAAGTCCGCGTAAAAACGCCCCCCGGGCCTAAAGTTTCACCGTGCAAAATTCCCGGTGATGTTATTATGAAACTAGAATACATTTCGCAGATTCTGAAACTTACTGCGATAGTTAGACTCTTTTAGTTGCTTGGGAATCGTCGTTTGAAGATGGGCATGTGAAACTGCGAGAAAAATTTTGAGAGCGCAGGACGGCTGCCGAAAGTCCGCGTAAAAACGCCCCCCGGGCCCAAAGTTTCACCGTGCAAAATTTCCGGTGCGGTTATTATGAAACTAGAATATATTCCGCAGATTCTGAAACTTACTGCGATAGTTAGACTCTTTTAGTTGCTTGGGAATCGTCGTTTGAAGATGGGCATGTGAAACTGCGAGAAAAATTTTGAGAGCGCAGGACGGCTGCCGAAAGTCCGCGTAAAAACGCCCCCCGGGCCCAAAGTTTCACCGTGCAAAATTTCCGGTGCGGTTATTATGAAACTAGAATATATTCCGCAGATTCTGAAACTTACTGCGATAGTTAGACTCTTTTAGTTGCTTCGGAATCGTCGTTTGAAGATGGGCATGTGAAACTGCGAAAAAAATTTTGAGAGCGCAGGACGGCAGCCGAAAGTCCGCGTAAAAACGCCCCCCGGGCCCAAAGTTTCACCGTGCAAAATTTCCGGTGCGGTTATTATGAAACTAGAATATATTCCGCAGATTCTGAAACTTACTGCGATAGTTAGACTCTTTTAGTTGCTTGGGAATCGTCGTTTGAAGATGGGCATGTGAAACTGCGAGAAAAATTTTGAGAGCGCAGGACGGCTGCCGAAAGTCTGCGTAAAAACGCCCCCCGGGCCTAAAGTTTCACCGTGCAAAATTCCCGGTGATGTTATTATGAAACTAGAATACATTTCGCAGATTCTGAAAGTTATTGCGATAGTTAGACTCTTTTAGTTGCTTGGGAATCGTCGTTTGAAGATGGGCATGTGAAACTGCGAGAAAAATTTTGAGAGCGCAGGACGGCTGCCGAAAGTCCGCGTAAAAACGCCCCCCGGGCCTAAAGTTTCACCGTGCAAAATTCCCGGTGATGTTATTATGAAACTAGAATACATTTCGCAGATTCTGAAACTTACTGCGATAGTTAGACTCTTTTAGTTGCTTGGGAATCGTCGTTTGAAGATGGGCATGTGAAACTGCGAGAAAAATTTTGAGAGCGCAGGACGGCTGCCGAAAGTCCGCGTAAAAACGCCCCCCGGGCCCAAAGTTTCACCGTGCAAAATTTCCGGTGCGGTTATTATGAAACTAGAATATATTCCGCAGATTCTGAAACTTACTGCGATAGTTAGACTCTTTTAGTTGCTTGGGAATCGTCGTTTGAAGATGGGCATGTGAAACTGCGAAAAAAATTTTGAGAGCGCAGGACGGCTGCCGAAAGTCCGCGTAAAAACGCCCCCCGGGCCCAAAGTTTCACCGTGCAAAATTTCCGGTGCGGTTATTATGAAACTAGAATACATTTCGCAGATTCTGAAAGTTATTGCGATAGTTAGACTCTTTTAGTTGCTTCGGAATCGTCGTTTGAAGATGGGCATGTGAAACTGCGAGAAAAATTTTGAGAGCGCAGGACGGCTGCCGAAAGTCCGCGTAAAAACGCCCCCCGGGCCTAAAGTTTCACCGTGCAAAATTCCCGGTGATGTTATTATGAAACTAGAATACATTTCGCAGATTCTGAAACTTACTGCGATAGTTAGACTCTTTTAGTTGCTTGGGAATCGTCGTTTGAAGATGGGCATGTGAAACTGCGAGAAAAATTTTGAGAGCGCAGGACGGCTGCCGAAAGTCCGCGTAAAAACGCCCCCCGGGCCCAAAGTTTCACCGTGCAAAATTTCCGGTGCGGTTATTATGAAACTAGAATACATTTCGCAGATTCTGAAAGTTATTGCGATAGTTAGACTCTTTTAGTTGCTTGGGAATCGTCGTTTGAAGATGGGCATGTGAAACTGCGAGAAAAATTTTGAGAGCGCAGGACGGCTGCCGAAAGTCCGCGTAAAAACGCCCCCCGGGCCTAAAGTTTCACCGTGCAAAATTCCCGGTGATGTTATTATGAAACTAGAATACATTTCGCAGATTCTGAAACTTACTGCGATAGTTAGACTCTTTTAGTTGCTTGGGAATCGTTGTTTGAAGATGGGCATGTGAAACTGCGAGAAAAATTTTGAGAGCGCAGGACGGCTGCCGAAAGTCCGCGTAAAAACGCCCCCCGGGCCCAAAGTTTCACCGTGCAAAATTTCCGGTGCGGTTATTATGAAACTAGAATATATTCCGCAGATTCTGAAACTTACTGCGATAGTTAGACTCTTTTAGTTGCTTGGGAATCGTCGTTTGAAGATGGGCATGTGAAACTGCGAGAAAAATTTTGAGAGCGCAGGACGGCTGCCGAAAGTCCGCGTAAAAACGCCCCCCGGGCCCAAAGTTTCACCGTGCAAAATTTCCGGTGCGGTTATTATGAAACTAGAATACATTTCGCAGATTCTGAAAGTTATTGCGATAGTTAGACTCTTTTAGTTGCTTGGGAATCGTCGTTTGAAGATGGGCAAGTGAAACTGCGAGAAAAATTTTGAGAGCGCAGGACGGCTGCCGAAAGTCCGCGTAAAAACGCCCCCCGGGCCTAAAGTTTCACCGTGCAAAATTCCCGGTGATGTTATTATGAAACTAGAATACATTTCGCAGATTCTGAAACTTACTGCGATAGTTAGACTCTTTTAGTTGCTTGGGAATCGTCGTTTGAAGATGGGCATGTGAAACTGCGAGAAAAATTTTGAGAGCGCAGGACGGCTGCCGAAAGTCCGCGTAAAAACGCCCCCCGGGCCCAAAGTTTCACCGTGCAAAATTTCCGGTGCGGTTATTATGAAACTAGAATATATTCCGCAGATTCTGAAAATTACTGCGATAGTTAGACTCTTTTAGTTGCTTGGGAATCGTCGTTTGAAGATGGGCATGTGAAACTGCGAGAAAAATTTTGAGAGCGCAGGACGGCTGCCGAAAGTCTGCGTAAAAACGCCCCCCGGGCCTAAAGTTTCACCGTGCAAAATTCCCGGTGATGTTATTATGAAACTAGAATACATTTCGCAGATTCTGAAAGTTATTGCGATAGTTAGACTCTTTTAGTTGCTTGGGAATCGTCGTTTGAAGATGGGCATGTGAAACTGCGAGAAAAATTTTGAGAGCGCAGGACGGCTGCCGAAAGTCCGCGTAAAAACGCCCCCCGGGCCTAAAGTTTCACCGTGCAAAATTCCCGGTGATGTTATTATGAAACTAGAATACATTTCGCAGATTCTGAAACTTACTGCGATAGTTAGACTCTTTTAGTTGCTTGGGAATCGTCGTTTGAAGATGGGCATGTGAAACTGCGAGAAAAATTTTGAGAGCGCAGGACGGCTGCCGAAAGTCCGCGTAAAAACGCCCCCCGGGCCCAAAGTTTCACCGTGCAAAATTTCCGGTGCGGTTATTATGAAACTAGAATATATTCCGCAGATTCTGAAACTTACTGCGATAGTTAGACTCTTTTAGTTGCTTGGGAATCGTCGTTTGAAGATGGGCATGTGAAACTGCGAGAAAAATTTTGAGAGCGCAGGACGGCTGCCGAAAGTCCGCGTAAAAACGCCCCCCGGGCCCAAAGTTTCACCGTGCAAAATTTCCGGTGCGGTTATTATGAAACTAGAATATATTCCGCAGATTCTGAAACTTACTGCGATAGTTAGACTCTTTTAGTTGCTTCGGAATCGTCGTTTGAAGATGGGCATGTGAAACTGCGAAAAAAATTTTGAGAGCGCAGGACGGCAGCCGAAAGTCCGCGTAAAAACGCCCCCCGGGCCCAAAGTTTCACCGTGCAAAATTTCCGGTGCGGTTATTATGAAACTAGAATATATTCCGCAGATTCTGAAACTTACTGCGATAGTTAGACTCTTTTAGTTGCTTGGGAATCGTCGTTTGAAGATGGGCATGTGAAACTGCGAGAAAAATTTTGAGAGCGCAGGACGGCTGCCGAAAGTCTGCGTAAAAACGCCCCCCGGGCCTAAAGTTTCACCGTGCAAAATTCCCGGTGATGTTATTATGAAACTAGAATACATTTCGCAGATTCTGAAAGTTATTGCGATAGTTAGACTCTTTTAGTTGCTTGGGAATCGTCGTTTGAAGATGGGCATGTGAAACTGCGAGAAAAATTTTGAGAGCGCAGGACGGCTGCCGAAAGTCCGCGTAAAAACGCCCCCCGGGCCTAAAGTTTCACCGTGCAAAATTCCCGGTGATGTTATTATGAAACTAGAATACATTTCGCAGATTCTGAAACTTACTGCGATAGTTAGACTCTTTTAGTTGCTTGGGAATCGTCGTTTGAAGATGGGCATGTGAAACTGCGAGAAAAATTTTGAGAGCGCAGGACGGCTGCCGAAAGTCCGCGTAAAAACGCCCCCCGGGCCCAAAGTTTCACCGTGCAAAATTTCCGGTGCGGTTATTATGAAACTAGAATATATTCCGCAGATTCTGAAACTTACTGCGATAGTTAGACTCTTTTAGTTGCTTGGGAATCGTCGTTTGAAGATGGGCATGTGAAACTGCGAAAAAAATTTTGAGAGCGCAGGACGGCTGCCGAAAGTCCGCGTAAAAACGCCCCCCGGGCCCAAAGTTTCACCGTGCAAAATTTCCGGTGCGGTTATTATGAAACTAGAATACATTTCGCAGATTCTGAAAGTTATTGCGATAGTTAGACTCTTTTAGTTGCTTCGGAATCGTCGTTTGAAGATGGGCATGTGAAACTGCGAGAAAAATTTTGAGAGCGCAGGACGGCTGCCGAAAGTCCGCGTAAAAACGCCCCCCGGGCCTAAAGTTTCACCGTGCAAAATTCCCGGTGATGTTATTATGAAACTAGAATACATTTCGCAGATTCTGAAACTTACTGCGATAGTTAGACTCTTTTAGTTGCTTGGGAATCGTCGTTTGAAGATGGGCATGTGAAACTGCGAGAAAAATTTTGAGAGCGCAGGACGGCTGCCGAAAGTCCGCGTAAAAACGCCCCCCGGGCCCAAAGTTTCACCGTGCAAAATTTCCGGTGCGGTTATTATGAAACTAGAATACATTTCGCAGATTCTGAAAGTTATTGCGATAGTTAGACTCTTTTAGTTGCTTGGGAATCGTCGTTTGAAGATGGGCATGTGAAACTGCGAGAAAAATTTTGAGAGCGCAGGACGGCTGCCGAAAGTCCGCGTAAAAACGCCCCCCGGGCCTAAAGTTTCACCGTGCAAAATTCCCGGTGATGTTATTATGAAACTAGAATACATTTCGCAGATTCTGAAACTTACTGCGATAGTTAGACTCTTTTAGTTGCTTGGGAATCGTCGTTTGAAGATGGGCATGTGAAACTGCGAGAAAAATTTTGAGAGCGCCGGACGGCTGCCGAAAGTCCGCGTAAAAACGCCCCCCGGGCCCAAAGTTTCACCGTGCAAAATTTCCGGTGCGGTTATTATGAAACTAGAATATATTCCGCAGATTCTGAAACTTACTGCGATAGTTAGACTCTTTTAGTTGCTTGGGAATCGTCGTTTGAAGATGGGCATGTGAAACTGCGAGAAAAATTTTGAGAGCGCAGGACGGCTGCCGAAAGTCCGCGTAAAAACGCCCCCCGGGCCCAAAGTTTCACCGTGCAAAATTTCCGGTGCGGTTATTATGAAACTAGAATACATTTCGCAGATTCTGAAAGTTATTGCGATAGTTAGACTCTTTTAGTTGCTTGGGAATCGTCGTTTGAAGATGGGCAAGTGAAACTGCGAGAAAAATTTTGAGAGCGCAGGACGGCTGCCGAAAGTCCGCGTAAAAACGCCCCCCGGGCCTAAAGTTTCACCGTGCAAAATTCCCGGTGATGTTATTATGAAACTAGAATACATTTCGCAGATTCTGAAACTTACTGCGATAGTTAGACTCTTTTAGTTGCTTGGGAATCGTCGTTTGAAGATGGGCATGTGAAACTGCGAGAAAAATTTTGAGAGCGCAGGACGGCTGCCGAAAGTCCGCGTAAAAACGCCCCCCGGGCCCAAAGTTTCACCGTGCAAAATTTCCGGTGCGGTTATTATGAAACTAGAATATATTCCGCAGATTCTGAAACTTACTGCGATAGTTAGACTCTTTTAGTTGCTTGGGAATCGTCGTTTGAAGATGGGCATGTGAAACTGCGAAAAAAATTTTGAGAGCGCAGGACGGCTGCCGAAAGTCCGCGTAAAAACGCCCCCCGGGCCCAAAGTTTCACCGTGCAAAATTCCCGGTGATGTTATTATGAAACTAGAATACATTTCGCAGATTCTGAAACTTACTGCGATAGTTAGACTCTTTTAGTTGCTTGGGAATCGTCGTTTGAAGATGGGCATGTGAAACTGCGAGAAAAATTTTGAGAGCGCAGGACGGCTGCCGAAAGTCCGCGTAAAAACGCCCCCCGGGCCCAAAGTTTCACCGTGCAAAATTTCCGGTGCGGTTATTATGAAACTAGAATATATTCCGCAGATTCTGAAACTTACTGCGATAGTTAGACTCTTTTAGTTGCTTGGGAATCGTCGTTTGAAGATGGGCATGTGAAACTGCGAAAAAAATTTTGAGAGCGCAGGACGGCTGCCGAAAGTCCGCGTAAAAACGCCCCCCGGGCCCAAAGTTTCACCGTGCAAAATTTCCGGTGCGGTTATTATGAAACTAGAATATATTCCGCAGATTCTGAAACTTACTGCGATAGTTAGACTCTTTTAGTTGCTTGGGAATCGTCGTTTGAAGATGGGCATGTGAAACTGCGAGAAAAATTTTGAGAGCGCAGGACGGCTGCCGAAAGTCTGCGTAAAAACGCCCCCCGGGCCTAAAGTTTCACCGTGCAAAATTCCCGGTGATGTTATTTTGAAACTAGAATACATTTCGCAGATTCTGAAAGTTATTGCGATAGTTAGACTCTTTTAGTTGCTTGGGAATCGTCGTTTGAAGATGGGCATGTGAAACTGCGAGAAAAATTTTGAGAGCGCAGGACGGCTGCCGAAAGTCCGCGTAAAAACGCCCCCCGGGCCCAAAGTTTCACCGTGCAAAATTTCCGGTGCGGTTATTATGAAACTAGAATACATTTCGCAGATTCTGAAAGTTATTGCGATAGTTAGACTCTTTTAGTTGCTTGGGAATCGTCGTTTGAAGATGGGCATGTGAAACTGCGAGAAAAATTTTGAGAGCGCAGGACGGCTGCCGAAAGTCCGCGTAAAAACGCCCCCCGGGCCTAAAGTTTCACCGTGCAAAATTCCCGGTGATGTTATTATGAAACTAGAATACATTTCGCAGATTCTGAAACTTACTGCGATAGTTAGACTCTTTTAGTTGCTTGGGAATCGTCGTTTGAAGATGGGCATGTGAAACTGCGAGAAAAATTTTGAGAGCGCAGGACGGCTGCCGAAAGTCCGCGTAAAAACGCCCCCCGGGCCCAAAGTTTCACCGTGCAAAATTTCCGGTGCGGTTATTATGAAACTAGAATATATTCCGCAGATTCTGAAACTTACTGCGATAGTTAGACTCTTTTAGTTGCTTGGGAATCGTCGTTTGAAGATGGGCATGTGAAACTGCGAAAAAAATTTTGAGAGCGCAGGACGGCTGCCGAAAGTCCGCGTAAAAACGCCCCCCGGGCCCAAAGTTTCACCGTGCAAAATTCCCGGTGATGTTATTATGAAACTAGAATACATTTCGCAGATTCTGAAACTTACTGCGATAGTTAGACTCTTTTAGTTGCTTGGGAATCGTCGTTTGAAGATGGGCATGTGAAACTGCGAGAAAAATTTTGAGAGCGCAGGACGGCTGCCGAAAGTCCGCGTAAAAACGCCCCCCGGGCCCAAAGTTTCACCGTGCAAAATTTCCGGTGCGGTTATTATGAAACTAGAATATATTCCGCAGATTCTGAAACTTACTGCGATAGTTAGACTCTTTTAGTTGCTTGGGAATCGTCGTTTGAAGATGGGCATGTGAAACTGCGAAAAAAATTTTGAGAGCGCAGGACGGCTGCCGAAAGTCCGCGTAAAAACGCCCCCCGGGCCCAAAGTTTCACCGTGCAAAATTTCCGGTGCGGTTATTATGAAACTAGAATATATTCCGCAGATTCTGAAACTTACTGCGATAGTTAGACTCTTTTAGTTGCTTGGGAATCGTCGTTTGAAGATGGGCATGTGAAACTGCGAGAAAAATTTTGAGAGCGCAGGACGGCTGCCGAAAGTCTGCGTAAAAACGCCCCCCGGGCCTAAAGTTTCACCGTGCAAAATTCCCGGTGATGTTATTTTGAAACTAGAATACATTTCGCAGATTCTGAAAGTTATTGCGATAGTTAGACTCTTTTAGTTGCTTGGGAATCGTCGTTTGAAGATGGGCATGTGAAACTGCGAGAAAAATTTTGAGAGCGCAGGACGGCTGCCGAAAGTCCGCGTAAAAACGCCCCCCGGGCCCAAAGTTTCACCGTGCAAAATTTCCGGTGCGGTTATTATGAAACTAGAATACATTTCGCAGATTCTGAAACTTACTGCGATAGTTAGACTCTTTTAGTTGCTTGGGAATCGTCGTTTGAAGATGGGCATGTGAAACTGCGAGAAAAATTTTGAGAGCGCAGGACGGCTGCCGAAAGTCCGCGTAAAAACGCCCCCCGGGCCCAAAGTTTCACCGTGCAAAATTTCCGGTGCGGTTATTATGAAACTAGAATACATTTCGCAGATTCTGAAAGTTATTGCGATAGTTAGACTCTTTTAGTTGCTTGGGAATCGTCGTTTGAAGATGGGCATGTGAAACTGCGAGAAAAATTTTGAGAGCGCAGGACGGCTGCCGAAAGTCCGCGTAAAAACGCCCCCCGGGCCTAAAGTTTCACCGTGCAAAATTCCCGGTGATGTTATTATGAAACTAGAATACATTTCGCAGATTCTGAAACTTACTGCGATAGTTAGACTCTTTTAGTTGCTTGGGAATCGTCGTTTGAAGATGGGCATGTGAAACTGCGAGAAAAATTTTGAGAGCGCAGGACGGCTGCCGAAAGTCCGCGTAAAAACGCCCCCCGGGCCCAAAGTTTCACCGTGCAAAATTTCCGGTGCGGTTATTATGAAACTAGAATATATTCCGCAGATTCTGAAACTTACTGCGATAGTTAGACTCTTTTAGTTGCTTGGGAATCGTCGTTTGAAGATGGGCATGTGAAACTGCGAGAAAAATTTTGAGAGCGCAGGACGGCTGCCGAAAGTCCGCGTAAAAACGCCCCCCGGGCCCAAAGTTTCACCGTGCAAAATTTCCGGTGCGGTTATTATGAAACTAGAATACATTTCGCAGATTCTGAAAGTTATTGCGATAGTTAGACTCTTTTAGTTGCTTGGGAATCGTCGTTTGAAGATGGGCATGTGAAACTGCGAGAAAAATTTTGAGAGCGCAGGACGGCTGCCGAAAGTCCGCGTAAAAACGCCCCCCGGGCCTAAAGTTTCACCGTGCAAAATTCCCGGTGATGTTATTATGAAACTAGAATACATTTCGCAGATTCTGAAACTTACTGCGATAGTTAGACTCTTTTAGTTGCTTGGGAATCGTCGTTTGAAGATGGGCA
This sequence comes from Salticus scenicus, assembly GCA_963930645.1. Classification (NCBI taxonomy): domain Eukaryota; kingdom Metazoa; phylum Arthropoda; class Arachnida; order Araneae; family Salticidae; genus Salticus; species Salticus scenicus. The sequence continues at coordinate 14,760 of CAWVNO010002261.1, read as the reverse complement.
TGTGAAACTGCGAGAAAAATTTTGAGAGCGCAGGACGGCTGCCGAAAGTCCGCGTAAAAACGCCCCCCGGGCCCAAAGTTTCACCGTGCAAAATTTCCGGTGCGGTTATTATGAAACTAGAATATATTCCGCAGATTCTGAAACTTACTGCGATAGTTAGACTCTTTTAGTTGCTTGGGAATCGTCGTTTGAAGATGGGCATGTGAAACTGCGAGAAAAATTTTGAGAGCGCAGGAAGGCTGCCGAAAGTCCGCGTAAAAACGCCCCCCGGGCCCAAAGTTTCACCGTGCAAAATTTCCGGTGCGGTTATTATGAAACTAGAATACATTTCGCAGATTCTGAAAGTTATTGCGATAGTTAGACTCTTTTAGTTGCTTGGGAATCGTCGTTTGAAGATGTGCATGTGAAACTGCGAGAAAAATTTTGAGAGCGCAGGACGGCTGCCGAAAGTCCGCGTAAAAACGCCCCCCGGGCCTAAAGTTTCACCGTGCAAAATTCCCGGTGATGTTATTATGAAACTAGAATACATTTCGCAGATTCTGAAACTTACTGCGATAGTTAGACTCTTTTAGTTGCTTGGGAATCGTCGTTTGAAGATGGGCATGTGAAACTGCGAGAAAAATTTTGAGAGCGCAGGACGGCTGCCGAAAGTCCGCGTAAAAACGCCCCCCGGGCCCAAAGTTTCACCGTGCAAAATTTCCGGTGCGGTTATTATGAAACTAGAATATATTCCGCAGATTCTGAAACTTACTGCGATAGTTAGACTCTTTTAGTTGCTTGGGAATCGTCGTTTGAAGATGGGCATGTGAAACTGCGAAAAAAATTTTGAGAGCGCAGGACGGCTGCCGAAAGTCCGCGTAAAAACGCCCCCCGGGCCCAAAGTTTCACCGTGCAAAATTTCCGGTGCGGTTATTATGAAACTAGAATACATTTCGCAGATTCTGAAAGTTATTGCGATAGTTAGACTCTTTTAGTTGCTTGGGAATCGTCGTTTGAAGATGGGCATGTGAAACTGCGAGAAAAATTTTGAGAGCGCAGGACGGCTGCCGAAAGTCCGCGTAAAAACGCCCCCCGGGCCTAAAGTTTCACCGTGCAAAATTCCCGGTGATGTTATTATGAAACTAGAATACATTTCGCAGATTCTGAAACTTACTGCGATAGTTAGACTCTTTTAGTTGCTTGGGAATCGTCGTTTGAAGATGGGCATGTGAAACTGCGAGAAAAATTTTGAGAGCGCAGGACGGCTGCCGAAAGTCCGCGTAAAAACGCCCCCCGGGCCCAAAGTTTCACCGTGCAAAATTTCCGGTGCGGTTATTATGAAACTAGAATATATTCCGCAGATTCTGAAACTTACTGCGATAGTTAGACTCTTTTAGTTGCTTGGGAATCGTCGTTTGAAGATGGGCATGTGAAACTGCGAGAAAAATTTTGAGAGCGCAGGACGGCTGCCGAAAGTCCGCGTAAAAACGCCCCCCGGGCCCAAAGTTTCACCGTGCAAAATTTCCGGTGCGGTTATTATGAAACTAGAATACATTTCGCAGATTCTGAAAGTTATTGCGATAGTTAGACTCTTTTAGTTGCTTGGGAATCGTCGTTTGAAGATGGGCATGTGAAACTGCGAGAAAAATTTTGAGAGCGCAGGACGGCTGCCGAAAGTCCGCGTAAAAACGCCCCCCGGGCCTAAAGTTTCACCGTGCAAAATTCCCGGTGATGTTATTATGAAACTAGAATACATTTCGCAGATTCTGAAACTTACTGCGATAGTTAGACTCTTTTAGTTGCTTGGGAATCGTCGTTTGAAGATGGGCATGTGAAACTGCGAGAAAAATTTTGAGAGCGCAGGACGGCTGCCGAAAGTCCGCGTAAAAACGCCCCCCGGGCCCAAAGTTTCACCGTGCAAAATTTCCGGTGCGGTTATTATGAAACTAGAATATATTCCGCAGATTCTGAAACTTACTGCGATAGTTAGACTCTTTTAGTTGCTTGGGAATCGTCGTTTGAAGATGGGCATGTGAAACTGCGAAAAAAATTTTGAGAGCGCAGGACGGCTGCCGAAAGTCCGCGTAAAAACGCCCCCCGGGCCCAAAGTTTCACCGTGCAAAATTTCCGGTGCGGTTATTATGAAACTAGAATACATTTCGCAGATTCTGAAAGTTATTGCGATAGTTAGACTCTTTTAGTTGCTTGGGAATCGTCGTTTGAAGATGGGCATGTGAAACTGCGAGAAAAATTTTGAGAGCGCAGGACGGCTGCCGAAAGTCCGCGTAAAAACGCCCCCCGGGCCTAAAGTTTCACCGTGCAAAATTCCCGGTGATGTTATTATGAAACTAGAATACATTTCGCAGATTCTGAAACTTACTGCGATAGTTAGACTCTTTTAGTTGCTTGGGAATCGTCGTTTGAAGATGGGCATGTGAAACTGCGAGAAAAATTTTGAGAGCGCAGGACGGCTGCCGAAAGTCCGCGTAAAAACGCCCCCCGGGCCCAAAGTTTCACCGTGCAAAATTTCCGGTGCGGTTATTATGAAACTAGAATATATTCCGCAGATTCTGAAACTTACTGCGATAGTTAGACTCTTTTAGTTGCTTGGGAATCGTCGTTTGAAGATGGGCATGTGAAACTGCGAGAAAAATTTTGAGAGCGCAGGACGGCTGCCGAAAGTCCGCGTAAAAACGCCCCCCGGGCCCAAAGTTTCACCGTGCAAAATTTCCGGTGCGGTTATTATGAAACTAGAATACATTTCGCAGATTCTGAAAGTTATTGCGATAGTTAGACTCTTTTAGTTGCTTGGGAATCGTCGTTTGAAGATGGGCATGTGAAACTGCGAGAAAAATTTTGAGAGCGCAGGACGGCTGCCGAAAGTCCGCGTAAAAACGCCCCCCGGGCCTAAAGTTTCACCGTGCAAAATTCCCGGTGATGTTATTATGAAACTAGAATACATTTCGCAGATTCTGAAACTTACTGCGATAGTTAGACTCTTTTAGTTGCTTGGGAATCGTCGTTTGAAGATGGGCATGTGAAACTGCGAGAAAAATTTTGAGAGCGCAGGACGGCTGCCGAAAGTCCGCGTAAAAACGCCCCCCGGGCCCAAAGTTTCACCGTGCAAAATTTCCGGTGCGGTTATTATGAAACTAGAATATATTCCGCAGATTCTGAAACTTACTGCGATAGTTAGACTCTTTTAGTTGCTTGGGAATCGTCGTTTGAAGATGGGCATGTGAAACTGCGAAAAAAATTTTGAGAGCGCAGGACGGCTGCCGAAAGTCCGCGTAAAAACGCCCCCCGGGCCCAAAGTTTCACCGTGCAAAATTTCCGGTGCGGTTATTATGAAACTAGAATACATTTCGCAGATTCTGAAAGTTATTGCGATAGTTAGACTCTTTTAGTTGCTTGGGAATCGTCGTTTGAAGATGGGCATGTGAAACTGCGAGAAAAATTTTGAGAGCGCAGGACGGCTGCCGAAAGTCCGCGTAAAAACGCCCCCCGGGCCTAAAGTTTCACCGTGCAAAATTCCCGGTGATGTTAGTATGAAACTAGAATACATTTCGCAGATTCTGAAACTTACTGCGATAGTTAGACTCTTTTAGTTGCTTGGGAATCGTCGTTTGAAGATGGGCATGTGAAACTGCGAGAAAAATTTTGAGAGCGCAGGACGGCTGCCGAAAGTCCGCGTAAAAACGCCCCCCGGGCCCAAAGTTTCACCGTGCAAAATTTCCGGTGCGGTTATTATGAAACTAGAATATATTCCGCAGATTCTGAAACTTACTGCGATAGTTAGACTCTTTTAGTTGCTTGGGAATCGTCGTTTGAAGATGGGCATGTGAAACTGCGAGAAAAATTTTGAGAGCGCAGGACGGCTGCCGAAAGTCCGCGTAAAAACGCCCCCCGGGCCCAAAGTTTCACCGTGCAAAATTTCCGGTGCGGTTATTATGAAACTAGAATACATTTCGCAGATTCTGAAAGTTATTGCGATAGTTAGACTCTTTTAGTTGCTTGGGAATCGTCGTTTGAAGATGGGCATGTGAAACTGCGAGAAAAATTTTGAGAGCGCAGGACGGCTGCCGAAAGTCCGCGTAAAAACGCCCCCCGGGCCTAAAGTTTCACCGTGCAAAATTCCCGGTGATGTTATTATGAAACTAGAATACATTTCGCAGATTCTGAAACTTACTGCGATAGTTAGACTCTTTTAGTTGCTTGGGAATCGTCGTTTGAAGATGGGCATGTGAAACTGCGAGAAAAATTTTGAGAGCGCAGGACGGCTGCCGAAAGTCCGCGTAAAAACGCCCCCCGGGCCTAAAGTTTCACCGTGCAAAATTCCCGGTGATGTTATTATGAAACTAGAATACATTTCGCAGATTCTGAAACTTACTGCGATAGTTAGACTCTTTTAGTTGCTTGGGAATCGTCGTTTGAAGATGGGCATGTGAAACTGCGAGAAAAATTTTGAGAGCGCAGGACGGCTGCCGAAAGTCCGCGTAAAAACGCCCCCCGGGCCCAAAGTTTCACCGTGCAAAATTTCCGGTGCGGTTATTATGAAACTAGAATATATTCCGCAGATTCTGAAACTTACTGCGATAGTTAGACTCTTTTAGTTGCTTGGGAATCGTCGTTTGAAGATGGGCATGTGAAACTGCGAGAAAAATTTTGAGAGCGCAGGACGGCTGCCGAAAGTCCGCGTAAAAATGCCCCCCGGGCCCAAAGTTTCACCGTGCAAAATTTCCGGTGCGGTTATTATGAAACTAGAATACATTTCGCAGATTCTGAAAGTTATTGCGATAGTTAGACTCTTTTAGTTGCTTGGGAATCGTCGTTTGAAGATGGGCATGTGAAACTGCGAGAAAAATTTTGAGAGCGCAGGACGGCTGCCGAAAGTCCGCGTAAAAACGCCCCCCGGGCCTAAAGTTTCACCGTGCAAAATTCCCGGTGATGTTATTATGAAACTAGCCCTTTAGCCGTGTCGAGTTTTTTAGCATATCTGTTTAATAACTCATAAAATCAATACTAAGTGAAGTAGGAATAAAGCATATTAGTTTTTGAAATCAATGGATATTCAGTAATCTTATGTCCTAGGAAAAAATATCATATTTTTCCAAAATTTGCTACATTAGCCTCTTATTTCAACTATTAAAAACGGAAAAAGCCGTTTGCAACGGTTAAAGGGTTAAAATACATTTCGCAGATTCTGAAACTTACTGCGATAGTTAGACTCTTTTAGTTGCTTGGGAATCGTCGTTTGAAGATGGGCATGTGAAACTGCGAGAAAAATTTTGAGAGCGCAGGACGGCTGCCGAAAGTCCGCGTAAAAACGCCCCCCGGGCCCAAAGTTTCACCGTGCAAAATTTCCGGTGCGGTTATTATGAAACTAGAATATATTCCGCAGATTCTGAAACTTACTGCGATAGTTAGACTCTTTTAGTTGCTTGGGAATCGTCGTTTGAAGATGGGCATGTGAAACTGCGAAAAAAATTTTGAGAGCGCAGGACGGCTGCCGAAAGTCCGCGTAAAAACGCCCCCCGGGCCCAAAGTTTCACCGTGCAAAATTTCCGGTGCGGTTATTATGAAACTAGAATACATTTCGCAGATTCTGAAAGTTATTGCGATAGTTAGACTCTTTTAGTTTCTTGGGAATCGTCGTTTGAAGATGGGCATGTGAAACTGCGAGAAAAATTTTGAGAGCGCAGGACGGCTGCCGAAAGTCCGCGTATAAACGCCCCCCGGGCCTAAAGTTTCACCGTGCAAAATTCCCGGTGATGTTATTATGAAACTAGAATACATTTCGCAGATTCTGAAACTTACTGCGATAGTTAGACTCTTTTAGTTGCTTGGGAATCGTCGTTTGAAGATGGGCATGTGAAACTGCGAGAAAAATTTTGAGAGCGCAGGACGGCTGCCGAAAGTCCGCGTAAAAACGCCCCCCGGGCCCAAAGTTTCACCGTGCAAAATTTCCGGTGCGGTTATTATGAAACTAGAATATATTCCGCAGATTCTGAAACTTACTGCGATAGTTAGACTCTTTTAGTTGCTTGGGAATCGTCGTTTGAAGATGGGCATGTGAAACTGCGAGAAAAATTTTGAGAGCGCAGGACGGCTGCCGAAAGTCCGCGTAAAAACGCCCCCCGGGCCCAAAGTTTCACCGTGCAAAATTTCCGGTGCGGTTATTATGAAACTAGAATACATTTCGCAGATTCTGAAAGTTATTGCGATAGTTAGACTCTTTTAGTTGCTTGGGAATCGTCGTTTGAAGATGGGCATGTGAAACTGCGAGAAAAATTTTGAGTGCGCAGGACGGCTGCCGAAAGTCCGCGTAAAAACGCCCCCCGGGCCTAAAGTTTCACCGTGCAAAATTCCCGGTGATGTTATTATGAAACTAGAATACATTTCGCAGATTCTGAAACTTACTGCGATAGTTAGACTCTTTTAGTTGCTTGGGAATCGTCGTTTGAAGATGGGCATGTGAAACTGCGAGAAAAATTTTGAGAGCGCAGGACGGCTGCCGAAAGTCCGCGTAAAAACGCCCCCCGGGCCCAAAGTTTCACCTTGCAAAATTTCCGGTGCGGTTATTATGAAACTAGAATATATTCCGCAGATTCTGAAACTTACTGCGATAGTTAGACTCTTTTAGTTGCTTGGGAATCGTCGTTTGAAGATGGGCATGTGAAACTGCGAAAAAAATTTTGAGAGCGCAGGACGGCTGCCGAAAGTCCGCGTAAAAACGCCCCCCGGGCCCAAAGTTTTACCGTGCAAAATTTCCGGTGCGGTTATTATGAAACTAGAATACATTTCGCAGATTCTGAAAGTTATTGCGATAGTTAGACTCTTTTAGTTGCTTGGGAATCGTCGTTTGAAGATGGGCATGTGAAACTGCGAGAAAAATTTTGAGAGCGCAGGACGGCTGCCGAAAGTCCGAGTAAAAACGCCCCCCGGGCCTAAAGTTTCACCGTGCAAAATTCCCGGTGATGTTATTATGAAACTAGAATACATTTCGCAGATTCTGAAACTTACTGCGATAGTTAGACTCTTTTAGTTGCTTGGGAATCGTCGTTTGAAGATGGGCATGTGAAACTGCGAGAAAAATTTTGAGAGCGCAGGACGGCTGCCGAAAGTCCGCGTAAAAACGCCCCCCGGGCCCAAAGTTTCACCGTGCAAAATTTCCGGTGCGGTTATTATGAAACTAGAATATATTCCGCAGATTCTGAAACTTACTGCGATAGTTAGACTCTTTTAGTTGCTTGGGAATCGTCGTTTGAAGATGGGCATGTGAAACTGCGAGAAAAATTTTGAGAGCGCAGGACGGCTGCCGAAAGTCCGCGTAAAAACGCCCCCGGGCCCAAAGTTTCACCGTGCAAAATTTCCGGTGCGGTTATTATGAAACTAGAATACATTTCGCAGATTCTGAAAGTTATTGCGATAGTTAGACTCTTTTAGTTGCTTGGGAATCGTCGTTTGAAGATGGGCATGTGAAACTGCGAGAAAAATTTTGAGAGCGCAGGACGGCTGCCGAAAGTCCGCGTAAAAACGCCCCCCGGGCCTAAAGTTTCACCGTGCAAAATTCCCGGTGATGTTATTATGAAACTAGAATACATTTCGCAGATTCTGAAACTTACTGCGATAGTTAGACTCTTTTAGTTGCTTGGGAATCGTCGTTTGAAGATGGGCATGTGAAACTGCGAGAAAAATTTTGAGAGCGCAGGACGGCTGCCGAAAGTCCGCGTAAAAACGCCCCCCGGGCCCAAAGTTTCACCGTGCAAAATTTCCGGTGCGGTTATTATGAAACTAGAATATATTCCGCAGATTCTGAAACTTACTGCGATAGTTAGACTCTTTTAGTTGCTTGGGAATCGTCGTTTGAAGATGGGCATGTGAAACTGCGAAAAAAATTTTGAGAGCGCAGGACGGCTGCCGAAAGTCCGCGTAAAAACGCCCCCGGGCCCAAAGTTTCACCGTGCAAAATTTCCGGTGCGGTTATTATGAAACTAGAATATATTCCGCAGATTCTGAAACTTACTGCGATAGTTAGACTCTTTTAGTTGCTTGGGAATCGTCGTTTGAAGATGGGCATGTGAAACTGCGAGAAAAATTTTGAGAGCGCAGGACGGCTGCCGAAAGTCCGCGTAAAAACGCCCCCCGGGCCCAAAGTTTCACCGTGCAAAATTTCCGGTGCGGTTATTATGAAACTAGAATATATTCCGCAGATTCTGAAACTTACTGCGATAGTTAGACTCTTTTAGTTGCTTGGGAATCGTCGTTTGAAGATGGGCATGTGAAACTGCGAAAAAAATTTTGAGAGCGCAGGACGGCTGCCGAAAGTCCGCGTAAAAACGCCCTCCGGGCCCAAAGTTTCACCGTGCAAAATTTCCGGTGCGGTTATTATGAAACTAGAATACATTTCGCAGATTCTGAAAGTTATTGCGATAGTTAGACTCTTTTAGTTGCTTGGGAATCGTCGTTTGAAGATGGGCATGTGAAACTGCGAGAAAAATTTTGAGAGCGCAGGACGGCTGCCGAAAGTCCGCGTAAAAACGCCCCCCGGGCCTAAAGTTTCACCGTGCAAAATTCCCGGTGATGTTATTATGAAACTAGAATACATTTCGCAGATTCTGAAACTTACTGCGATAGTTAGACTCTTTTAGTTGCTTGGGAATCGTCGTTTGAAGATGGGCATGTGAAACTGCGAGAAAAATTTTGAGAGCGCAGGACGGCTGCCGAAAGTCCGCGTAAAAACGCCCCCCGGGCCCAAAGTTTCACCGTGCAAAATTTCCGGTGCGGTTATTATGAAACTAGAATATATTCCGCAGATTCTGAAACTTACTGCGATAGTTAGACTCTTTTAGTTGCTTGGGAATCGTCGTTTGAAGATGGGCATGTGAAACTGCGAGAAAAATTTTGAGAGCGCAGGACGGCTGCCGAAAGTCCGCGTAAAAACGCCCCCCGGGCCCAAAGTTTCACCGTGCAAAATTTCCGGTGCGGTTATTATGAAACTAGAATACATTTCGCAGATTCTGAAAGTTATTGCGATAGTTAGACTCTTTTAGTTGCTTGGGAATCGTCGTTTGAAGATGGGCATGTGAAACTGCGAGAAAAATTTTGAGAGCGCAGGACGGCTGCCGAAAGTCCGCGTAAAAACGCCCCCCGGGCCTAAAGTTTCACCGTGCAAAATTCCCGGTGATGTTATTATGAAACTAGAATACATTTCGCAGATTCTGAAACTTACTGCGATAGTTAGACTCTTTTAGTTGCTTGGGAATCGTCGTTTGAAGATGGGCATGTGAAACTGCGAGAAAAATTTTGAGAGCGCAGGACGGCTGCCGAAAGTCCGCGTAAAAACGCCCCCCGGGCCCAAAGTTTCACCGTGCAAAATTTCCGGTGCGGTTATTATGAAACTAGAATATATTCCGCAGATTCTGAAACTTACTGCGATAGTTAGACTCTTTTAGTTGCTTGGGAATCGTCGTTTGAAGATGGGCATTTGAAACTGCGAAAAAAATTTTGAGAGCGCAGGACGGCTGCCGAAAGTCCGCGTAAAAACGCCCCCCGGGCCCAAAGTTTTACCGTGCAAAATTTCCGGTGCGGTTATTATGAAACTAGAATACATTTCGCAGATTCTGAAAGTTATTGCGATAGTTAGACTCTTTTAGTTGCTTGGGAATCGTCGTTTGAAGATGGGCATGTGAAACTGCGAAAAAAATTTTGAGAGCGCAAGACGGCTGCCGAAAGTCCGCGTAAAAACGCCCCCCGGGCCCAAAGTTTCACCGTGCAAAATTTCCGGTGCGGTTATTATGAAACTAGAATACATTTCGCAGATTCTGAAAGTTATTGCGATAGTTAGACTCTTTTAGTTGCTTGGGAATCGTCGTTTGAAGATGGGCATGTGAAACTGCGAGAAAAATTTTGAGAGCGCAGGACGGCTGCCGAAAGTCCGCGTAAAAACGCCCCCCGGGCCTAAAGTTTCACCGTGCAAAATTCCCGGTGATGTTATTATGAAACTAGAATACATTTCGCAGATTCTGAAACTTACTGCGATAGTTAGACTCTTTTAGTTGCTTGGGAATCGTCGTTTGAAGATGGGCATGTGAAACTGCGAGAAAAATTTTGAGAGCGCAGGACGGCTGCCGAAAGTCCGCGTAAAAACGCCCCCCGGGCCCAAAGTTTCACCGTGCAAAATTTCCGGTGCGGTTATTATGAAACTAGAATATATTCCGCAGATTCTGAAACTTACTGCGATAGTTAGACTCTTTTAGTTGCTTGGGAATCGTCGTTTGAAGATGGGCATGTGAAACTGCGAGAAAAATTTTGAGAGCGCAGGACGGCTGCCGAAAGTCCGCGTAAAAACGCCCCCCGGGCCCAAAGTTTCACCGTGCAAAATTTCCGGTGCGGTTATTATGAAACTAGAATATATTCCGCAGATTCTGAAACTTACTGCGATAGTTAGACTCTTTTAGTTGCTTGGGAATCGTCGTTTGAAGATGGGCATGTGAAACTGCGAAAAAAATTTTGAGAGCGCAGGACGGCTGCCGAAAGTCCGCGTAAAAACGCCCTCCGGGCCCAAAGTTTCACCGTGCAAAATTTCCGGTGCGGTTATTATGAAACTAGAATACATTTCGCAGATTCTGAAAGTTATTGCGATAGTTAGACTCTTTTAGTTGCTTGGGAATCGTCGTTTGAAGATGGGCATGTGAAACTGCGAGAAAAATTTTGAGAGCGCAGGACGGCTGCCGAAAGTCCGCGTAAAAACGCCCCCCGGGCCTAAAGTTTCACCGTGCAAAATTCCCGGTGATGTTATTATGAAACTAGAATACATTTCGCAGATTCTGAAACTTACTGCGATAGTTAGACTCTTTTAGTTGCTTGGGAATCGTCGTTTGAAGATGGGCATGTGAAACTGCGAGAAAAATTTTGAGAGCGCAGGACGGCTGCCGAAAGTCCGCGTAAAAACGCCCCCCGGGCCCAAAGTTTCACCGTGCAAAATTTCCGGTGCGGTTATTATGAAACTAGAATATATTCCGCAGATTCTGAAACTTACTGCGATAGTTAGACTCTTTTAGTTGCTTGGGAATCGTCGTTTGAAGATGGGCATGTGAAACTGCGAGAAAAATTTTGAGAGCGCAGGACGGCTGCCGAAAGTCCGCGTAAAAACGCCCCCCGGGCCCAAAGTTTCACCGTGCAAAATTTCCGGTGCGGTTATTATGAAACTAGAATACATTTCGCAGATTCTGAAAGTTATTGCGATAGTTAGACTCTTTTAGTTGCTTGGGAATCGTCGTTTGAAGATGGGCATGTGAAACTGCGAGAAAAATTTTGAGAGCGCAGGACGGCTGCCGAAAGTCCGCGTAAAAACGCCCCCCGGGCCTAAAGTTTCACCGTGCAAAATTCCCGGTGATGTTATTATGAAACTAGAATACATTTCGCAGATTCTGAAACTTACTGCGATAGTTAGACTCTTTTAGTTGCTTGGGAATCGTCGTTTGAAGATGGGCATGTGAAACTGCGAGAAAAATTTTGAGAGCGCAGGACGGCTGCCGAAAGTCCGCGTAAAAACGCCCCCCGGGCCCAAAGTTTCACCGTGCAAAATTTCCGGTGCGGTTATTATGAAACTAGAATATATTCCGCAGATTCTGAAACTTACTGCGATAGTTAGACTCTTTTAGTTGCTTGGGAATCGTCGTTTGAAGATGGGCATTTGAAACTGCGAAAAAAATTTTGAGAGCGCAGGACGGCTGCCGAAAGTCCGCGTAAAAACGCCCCCCGGGCCCAAAGTTTTACCGTGCAAAATTTCCGGTGCGGTTATTATGAAACTAGAATACATTTCGCAGATTCTGAAAGTTATTGCGATAGTTAGACTCTTTTAGTTGCTTGGGAATCGTCGTTTGAAGATGGGCATGTGAAACTGCGAAAAAAATTTTGAGAGCGCAAGACGGCTGCCGAAAGTCCGCGTAAAAACGCCCCCCGGGCCCAAAGTTTCACCGTGCAAAATTTCCGGTGCGGTTATTATGAAACTAGAATACATTTCGCAGATTCTGAAAGTTATTGCGATAGTTAGACTCTTTTAGTTGCTTGGGAATCGTCGTTTGAAGATGGGCATGTGAAACTGCGAGAAAAATTTTGAGAGCGCAGGACGGCTGCCGAAAGTCCGCGTAAAAACGCCCCCCGGGCCTAAAGTTTCACCGTGCAAAATTCCCGGTGATGTTATTATGAAACTAGAATACATTTCGCAGATTCTGAAACTTACTGCGATAGTTAGACTCTTTTAGTTGCTTGGGAATCGTCGTTTGAAGATGGGCATGTGAAACTGCGAGAAAAATTTTGAGAGCGCAGGACGGCTGCCGAAAGTCCGCGTAAAAACGCCCCCCGGGCCCAAAGTTTCACCGTGCAAAATTTCCGGTGCGGTTATTATGAAACTAGAATATATTCCGCAGATTCTGAAACTTACTGCGATAGTTAGACTCTTTTAGTTGCTTGGGAATCGTCGTTTGAAGATGGGCATGTGAAACTGCGAAAAAAATTTTGAGAGCGCAGGACGGCTGCCGAAAGTCCGCGTAAAAACGCCCCCCGGGCCCAAAGTTTCACCGTGCAAAATTTCCGGTGCGGTTATTATGAAACTAGAATACATTTCGCAGATTCTGAAAGTTATTGCGATAGTTAGACTCTTTTAGTTTCTTGGGAATCGTCGTTTGAAGATGGGCATGTGAAACTGCGAGAAAAATTTTGAGAGCGCAGGACGGCTGCCGAAAGTCCGCGTATAAACGCCCCCCGGGCCTAAAGTTTCACCGTGCAAAATTCCCGGTGATGTTATTATGAAACTAGAATACATTTCGCAGATTCTGAAACTTACTGCGATAGTTAGACTCTTTTAGTTGCTTGGGAATCGTCGTTTGAAGATGGGCATGTGAAACTGCGAGAAAAATTTTGAGAGCGCAGGACGGCTGCCGAAAGTCCGCGTAAAAACGCCCCCCGGGCCCAAAGTTTCACCGTGCAAAATTTCCGGTGCGGTTATTATGAAACTAGAATATATTCCGCAGATTCTGAAACTTACTGCGATAGTTAGACTCTTTTAGTTGCTTGGGAATCGTCGTTTGAAGATGGGCATGTGAAACTGCGAGAAAAATTTTGAGAGCGCAGGACGGCTGCCGAAAGTCCGCGTAAAAACGCCCCCCGGGCCCAAAGTTTCACCGTGCAAAATTTCCGGTGCGGTTATTATGAAACTAGAATACATTTCGCAGATTCTGAAAGTTATTGCGATAGTTAGACTCTTTTAGTTGCTTGGGAATCGTCGTTTGAAGATGGGCATGTGAAACTGCGAGAAAAATTTTGAGAGCGCAGGACGGCTGCCGAAAGTCCGCGTAAAAACGCCCCCCGGGCCTAAAGTTTCACCGTGCAAAATTCCCGGTGATGTTATTATGAAACTAGAATACATTTCGCAGATTCTGAAACTTACTGCGATAGTTAGACTCTTTTAGTTGCTTGGGAATCGTCGTTTGAAGATGGGCATGTGAAACTGCGAGAAAAATTTTGAGAGCGCAGGACGGCTGCCGAAAGTCCGCGTAAAAACGCCCCCCGGGCCCAAAGTTTCACCGTGCAAAATTTCCGGTGCGGTTATTATGAAACTAGAATATATTCCGCAGATTCTGAAACTTACTGCGATAGTTAGACTCTTTTAGTTGCTTGGGAATCGTCGTTTGAAGATGGGCATGTGAAACTGCGAAAAAAATTTTGAGAGCGCAGGACGGCTGCCGAAAGTCCGCGTAAAAACGCCCCCCGGGCCCAAAGTTTTACCGTGCAAAATTTCCGGTGCGGTTATTATGAAACTAGAATACATTTCGCAGATTCTGAAAGTTATTGCGATAGTTAGACTCTTTTAGTTGCTTGGGAATCGTCGTTTGAAGATGGGCATGTGAAACTGCGAGAAAAATTTTGAGAGCGCAGGACGGCTGCCGAAAGTCCGCGTAAAAACGCCCCCCGGGCCTAAAGTTTCACCGTGCAAAATTCCCGGTGATGTTATTATGAAACTAGAATACATTTCGCAGATTCTGAAACTTACTGCGATAGTTAGACTCTTTTAGTTGCTTGGGAATCGTCGTTTGAAGATGGGCATGTGAAACTGCGAGAAAAATTTTGAGAGCGCAGGACGGCTGCCGAAAGTCCGCGTAAAAACGCCCCCCGGGCCCAAAGTTTCACCGTGCAAAATTTCCGGTGCGGTTATTATGAAACTAGAATATATTCCGCAGATTCTGAAACTTACTGCGATAGTTAGACTCTTTTAGTTGCTTGGGAATCGTCGTTTGAAGATGGGCATGTGAAACTGCGAGAAAAATTTTGAGAGCGCAGGACGGCTGCCGAAAGTCCGCGTAAAAACGCCCCCGGGCCCAAAGTTTCACCGTGCAAAATTTCCGGTGCGGTTATTATGAAACTAGAATACATTTCGCAGATTCTGAAAGTTATTGCGATAGTTAGACTCTTTTAGTTGCTTGGGAATCGTCGTTTGAAGATGGGCATGTGAAACTGCGAGAAAAATTTTGAGAGCGCAGGACGGCTGCCGAAAGTCCGCGTAAAAACGCCCCCCGGGCCTAAAGTTTCACCGTGCAAAATTCCCGGTGATGTTATTATGAAACTAGAATACATTTCGCAGATTCTGAAACTTACTGCGATAGTTAGACTCTTTTAGTTGCTTGGGAATCGTCGTTTGAAGATGGGCATGTGAAACTGCGAGAAAAATTTTGAGAGCGCAGGACGGCTGCCGAAAGTCCGCGTAAAAACGCCCCCCGG